>PVLC010001275.1:95327-127984 GCA_004027655.1 Graphiurus murinus | reverse complement strand
AACCTAGGTTTTGCTCTGTAAGAAACTGCCAGATTATCTTCCAAAGTGGTTAAAATTTAAATGACTGGACATACCCAGGTTGAGGTGAATGTGAACCCATTAGGACACTGGAGTATTACTGGTAGAGATATAAAATGGTGCAACCGTGTTGGAAGACAGTATGGCAGTTTCTTGCTAAGCTACATATAGTCTCCATACAACCCAGCAACTGTGCTTCTTGAAAATGTACCCAAATGAGTTAAGATTTGGTATTCACACAAAAACCTACCTACAAATTTTGATAGTTGCAATTGTAATGTACAGAAAAACTATAATTCTGAGAGTCCATCTTCAATCTCTACATAAAGAAAAATGTAGAAGTAGCTTTTTTTTAAATAGACTTTTATTGCTGTATTGTAACCATACATCTCACTAACCTGAGGGTTAGTGTGATTAAAAAAAATAAAACATACATATACATAGCACCCAGTGCATTTCTCTCCAGTTTTCTCAAAAAAAACAAAATCTAAATTTGACCTCTAGTATCCAGTTGAATCTACATCTTGTTCTTATGTGATACCATCTTATGTGATACCCTTATCCTCACAGGATTTCAATATCATCAACCCAACTCTGTCTTAGTTTATTTTATCTGTTCATTTACTCTTTTTTTTTTTTTTTTGTGGTACTGGGGATTGAACTCAGGGGCATTCTACCTCCAAGCTATACCCCCAGCCCTATTTTTATTCTTTATTTTGAAACCGGGTCTCACTAAGTTGCGGAGTGCCTCACTAGGTAGCTGAGGCTGGCCGCAAACCCGTATCCTCTGGTCTCAGCCTCCCGAATGCTGGGATTACAAGCGTGCGCCACCACGCCCGACTCATTTACTCATTTTTTTTTATTCTTTCAACTATGTGAAGCACTGAGTTTGATGGCTTGTTTATGTAAATAAAGAACTCCCCTAATTAAATGACTCCAAGATACCATTATCTCCAAATTGAACTCTGTGAAAGAAGCTGGCTGGGCAAGCATCCATGTTCTGCGGGTGGCTCTGTTTCAGATTTGTTGACCAGAAATGTCTCAGACTTGGGGTTGTTCATCAAGAGCAAGCAGCAGCTCTCTGACAACCAGAGGCAGATATCTGATGCCATCGCTGCTGCAAGCATCGTGACAAATGGCACTGGGATTGAGAGCACATCCCTGGGCATATTTGGAGTCGGCATTCTCCAGCTCAACGACTTCCTAGTGAACTGCCAAGGAGAGCACTGCACCTATGATGAGATCCTCAGCATCATCCAGGTGCGTGCCCACTGTGTGTGTGCACAGGTGCGCAAGGCCAAGGACTAGTCTAGTCATTTGCTGATGAACTTTTACTCTTTCTATGCTTCTTTCCCAAACCTTCACATCTGGGGCAGAAATAGAGCATTGTTTTTTTTTTTTTAAACCAAATATATAAGTGCTCTTATTTAATATATAATTAACATATAACTAACATATAATTATCTCATGCAGCCTCTGATTCAATGACTATTATAAGGAATCCAGTATATAATTCCTTCTTGTTCTAGTACATTCAACAGAATTAGCCTAGATTTTCACCTTCTTTTGTCATTTAATGAATCTTTATGAGCTCCTACCATGCTGGCTGTGTTCTAGGAGATGGAAATATAGTAGTAAAAAGGATTAAAGTGCTAGCCCTCAGTGCTGCTTACCTCCTAGGGGGTGAGACAGACAGTAAACAAAGATATGGTAAAATTTCAGATAATAATGGTTTATTTAAAAAAATTAAGCAGAGTAGGAGGATGAAGTGAAACAGGAAGGCTGAGGAGGAGTGAGCAAAGGCCACTATGGGAGGTAGCATTTGGACTGAGCTCTAAATGAATTAAGTCATGTGAAGTTCTCAGGAAAGAACATTCCAAACTGGCTAACAGGGAGCAGAAAGCTCAAAGACTGAGATCAGAGTGAGCTCAGGGTTTATGAGGAATGACAGAAAAAGCTAGTGTAATGGCAGCTGTCTACGCCAGGCACAGAATGGCAGGCATGATTTTAAGTGGGTATCCAGGGGCCCGATCATCTAGGCTGCTGAGACCATGGGAAGGAGGCTGACCTTAGTGCATGTGAAACTGGAAGCCTTTGGAAATTTTTGAGCAAGAGAGTAACATGATTAATGTTCTTAAGAGGTCACCCTGGTCCCATTGGAGAATAAACGGTGCTAGCAAAGGATAGAGACAGAGACTAGTTAGGAGACTACCTCGGTAGCCCAGGCAAGAGGTGATGGTTTATATCAAAGGGCAGCAGGCGACAGGGTGGTGAAATTGTTCAGTGTGGATGTGTCACATTTAACAAAGTTAATATTATCACATGACTGGGAATCAGTGATTAGGTGTCCCCAGTTGGATTTGATCACTAAAAATGCCAAAACCATGAGGATATGATCAAATTGTTGAGCTCTTACTGTAACATTATTGCGTTCAGGCACGGTACTAAGTGTTCCATTGGAATGATCTCATTTCACCTCCCACCCACTTGATTGTAGCTACTATTACTATCCTCATTGTCACCTAGACAACTTATACACTTTGTTTTCATATAAATCAGCCTTATTCATGTGTGTGTGTGTGTGTGTGTGTGTGTGTGTGTGTGTGTGTTTGTGTGTATGTATGTGTGGTACTGGAAATTGAACCCAGGGGAATTCTTTTTTTTTTATTTTTTATATTAATTGGTGCATTGTAATCATACATCTTTGTTAGGTACAAGCTGATAAAGGCATATATGCATGCATTTCTCATTTAACCCTTCCCCTCCCAGGGAAATTCTACCTCTGACATATACCCCCAGACCTTTTTATTTTTATTTTTATTTTTTAAATTTTATTTATTTATTTATTTTTGCGGTACTGGGGATTGAACCCAGGGGCATTCTACCTCTGAACTATACCCCCAGCCCTATTTTTTATTCTTTATTTTGAAACAGGGTCTCACTAAGTTGCAGAGTGCCTCACTAGGTAGCTGAGGCTGGCTGCGAATCCGGATCCTCCCAACTCAGCCTCCCAAATGCTGGGATTACAAGCGTGCGCCACCACACCCGGCTTTTATTTTTTATTTGAAATAGGGCCTCGCCAAATTGCTAAGACTGATCTCAAACCTACAATCCTCCTGTCTCAGTCTCCCAAGTTTTGGGATTACAGGTGTCCACCACCACGCCTGGCTAATCAGCCTTATTCTTTTCACTTGCTCCCCTTTTTTTCCCTTAAATAAATATGCTTAGTATAATAAACTCACATATAATAAATATTTTCTTTTGGACTAAAAATGACATCTTACCACTACATTACTAAATTAGTTCAAATATTTGGTTTAGATGTTTCCTGATGAAAAAAGAACAGCTTTTAAAAATGATGTGATTTTTTCCCCTCTTAGTTTTCTTTACCTAAATATCACTTTTTTTTAATCCCTTGCAGAAGTTCGAGCCCAGCATCAATATGTGTCATCAGGGCCTAATGTCATTTGAAGGATTTGCAAGGTAACTTTTGGAATAGCTTTTGCCCATCATTTAGGAGTATACATTGCTCTCAAGCAGGCTAAAGAAAATGTGTTTAATTTAGGTTTCTGATGGATAAAGATAATTTTGCCTCAAAAAATGATGAGTCACAGGAGAACGTTAAAGAATTGCAGCTACCCCTCTCCTACTATTACATCGAATCTTCACACAATACCTACCTCACGGGCCATCAACTCAAAGGAGAATCCTCAGTAGAACTCTACAGCCAGGTACTGAGAATGAAACTTGGCATGTGATTTTCATCAAACCTTATTATTTGTGTAACCCCCAGAGTCAAAAAACTTGACCTCAATTCCTTTGAAGAGTTTATAAGGTAAACTATGATATGTGAGGAACCATGATGTGTGGGAAAACTGGCTATACATACAGCACTTGTTTTCTTTACTTCTTTTTGTTTTGTTTTGTTTTCCCCCCTCTATCTATACTTAACCTTTATTCTAGGCAAAAAAAAAAAAAAAAAAAGTATTTGTTTGAGAATCTAAGTTTTTAGATCCTAGTCTGACCTACCCCTACTAAAATTAGATTTTCCCATGGGAAAGCTATCTAATCATTTCACTAAATGCTAAATAAATCAATATATTGTAGTGGGAAAGCATAGTCGAAAATACAACTTTCTTACAGAGTTAATCCCAAAATACTGTTTGTTTTGCTTTGCAATTTGTTAGATAATCAATCCATTGCTATGGTAACCAACTTCTGAAAAAACTTCACAGACTGGAGGCACTATCCCTCCACACTGAAATTCATGGGAATGTTCATAAAAAACTGGGCTCTCTGCACTGGGAAAAGCACATCCTTTTGACCTATACCTCCAACGCTCAATGGTCTGCATGTCTGGTGCCTCACTGTTAAATTGTCTACAGCTTCCTCTTCTGTGTTGCCACTTTTCTGAACTCCTACCAGAAGGGTTAATCAGGAGGGAGCTAGGCTAGGTCCAGGGCACATAAGTGTGTGCGGTTGTATGCCTGTAACTGTTCCTTTAAACAAAAGTTCCTTTGTTCCCCAGATTAGATATTTCTGATAGCATGGGGCACACTTTTGTCCCACTATTTATCTAGCATGGAATATGTACTTGACACTCTGTTTTCTAAGGAACATTTAATATGCAGTGAAGATGTGTCCTTAGAGTAGTGATTTTCAAAATAGGAGTCTGTCAGGGGGCCTCAGGTGCTGATGCTGAGATGAGCAAGCCACAGAGTAGGAAGGGTCCCTGCCTTGCCCCATAGCCGTGAAGTGCTGACCATTCACATGCTTTACATGTTAGCCTTAACACAGAGAATTCCAATATCAAAAGAAGTTTGAAATCCATTGTTTTATGGGAAAGACATGAAAGATATATAAATATATATGATACATATATATTTCACATTTATGCATATACATACACATATATGTATATGTATACATATATGTATATATAGAAGTATATGCAGACATATATATATATATAATGTATATATATATACTTGTATGTGTGTTTCTTCCTCCTAGGAAAATAAGCAAGAACCAATGTCTGAGCTTTAATTCCTACTTCATTGTTTGACTTAAGAGTTTCTAAACTCCTTAACATGACACCCCAAGTAGAGATTATCACAGCTGTAGAATAAGGCATGAGAACCCCCCAAATAAGCTCACAGATGTGATTAAACTGACGATCCCTTTTACTTCATGTATAAACACTTTCCTCCAGCCCTCCTAGTTACCTCCTGTCATTTCTCTGTAGGGCAGATGGAAAATGAGAATAAGCCCTGTTCCTCTTATCTGAAATTTCCAGCCCTGGTTTTTTTTTTTTCTAGCCATGTATGGAAGTCTTAAGGTTATACAGACTTCGATAAAGACCTTTAGTCTTTTCATGCTGAAACCAATCTATTCTATTTCCAGTTGTTGAACATTCTTCCCAGTCTGGCATCTCACCACAGGGATGAAGCAGCCTCACCCTCCCGCTGCCATATTACATATAGTCTTCAGCCCAAGACAATATATTTGTAACTACAGTAGCTGTTGCCAGGAGCCAATAGCCTTGAAACTCTAGGCCACAGACTGTGCTGTTTAATTGGAAGAATCTAGCAAGGATCTCATATGAAAATATTAAAATAAGAGGCATTCCACTGAGTTTTGTTGCAGATGTTCTAATGGCCACTAAACCCCAGTAATGGATTGCTGTCTCAAGGAAATAAATATGTGGACTCTCCAATCAGTAGGTCAGCCCATTCATAGATTCATCAACCTCTTAGCTTAGGTTACCTTCCCATCATATATAATTTTTTAAGATAATCTGCAGACAGAGCCACTGGGGGAAGAGTGTTGCTCCAAACAATCTGTGTTACAGAGCTGCACCCCAAGCACATGTTTTGGGAGCCCTGCTTCCAATTTTAGATCCAGAAAAGTAAATGAATATCATCCGATCTCATTCATTGGTGTTTCCTAGAGAACCTTGCTGAAGAGCTTGTGAAATAATATATCAAAGCTTAGGGAGCAAGTGTGCCATCACTGATTACTGGTATCTGCTGTGCATACGGGAAAGGGGAATTTATGGATTATGTAATATCTCTGGGGTTAGATAGCCAGGCAAATCCTTAATAATTCCTGGCTTCTTCTCTTCTTACCTGCTACATTTTTATAGCAAAGATATTTCTCTATTGCTGAATTTGGGTCTTATAGGAGGAGATTTTATCTTGATTGGCTTCATATAAATGCTTATTCACCTCAACGAGGAATTGGTAGCCTTATTTCTTTTGGGCTATAGCATCAGCATCTTCACCTTCACTGACATTTAACAAGATAAAGCACTCACCTGGTTTTCTAATTTCAAGATGTGCTGTTTCGGGAGCCCAAAGGTGCTAAAAAAAAAAAAAAAAAAAAAAAGAAGTCATATGTGTTTGCTATTAAATTTTACCTTCCCACAATATTCAGCTCTGATTAATACTCTTTCTGTCCACCTTAATCTGTTCTATCCTTTCCCCACTCCATCTTAATTGTGACCTTTGGCTAAAATACAGTACAACTTTGGATCATATACCTTCCCTTCTGCTTTATCCCTGAGTGTGTACATTGACTGATTTGTGGAACTATGTGCAGGGTTTGGTTTGAGGATTTATCTCCAGGTGCTCATCTTCCTATTTCCTTCTTTGTCCCCATTGCCTTCCTTGGTCACACAGGTCCTCTTGCAAGGTTGTAGGAGTGTAGAGCTGGACTGCTGGGACGGAGATGATGGGATGCCCATTATCTATCATGGACATACACTGACAACCAAGATCCCCTTCAAGGTAATGCTTCAGCACTTCTTTCAAGTCAAGTCACAAAGAAACGTTGTCTTCACTTGTCATTTAAATTAGTCACACTACCAAATTATACCTTGGGTTGAAGGTTCTTATGCTGGATCTAAATGAAGATGTCTCAAAAGTGTTTGCAGTATTGTGTGGAATGTGCATATTTGCATTTTTCTGGGACTTGATCTGGAACTCTTATTAACTTCTTATTCAACTAAAGTTTAGTAACTATTACCTTATGCTAATTAGGACATAATTATACTGTTGTAATTTTGGCATGATATAATGAGCATATAAAGGCAGGAACTGTTCTCTTGCTATAGGAATTAAAGATTATTTTCTCTGGTGTCCTGCTGACAAAGTCCAATATTAAGAGATAATTAAAAAGCTGGGCAGGGTGGCACACACCTATAATCCCAGTACTTGGGAGGCTGAGATAGAAGGATCTAAGGTTTGAAGCTGTCCTTGATAATTTAGCAAGACTCAGTTTCAAAATAAAATACAGTTAGAGGTATAGTACAGCAGTAGATCTGCCCCTGCATTCACTCCCCAGTACCACACACACATATACACACAAAGAGATGATTCAATAATTAACATTGTAAAGTAGTAAGAATCAGTTCAATCTGTGAAGACTGGTCATCCAGGAAGACTGGCCATATCAGATAATTATTTCAAATTTTGAATAGTTTATTAATTCAGTATATAGTTATTTCTCACTCAAAAAGTTTTAGGCTATATAACACCATTTTTCTCTAAACTGTGGTCAGGCTGGGAAGGAATATTATGATTTTCACCTTATATAAGATAGTGACTAAAATGTATTTTCTCTTTAACTCATTTAACTACTCAATACTCTTAACCCTCCTGCCCTGTATATTGGTGGGAGGATGAGTTGATAACTATGTTTACAGATACACATAAATAGATATAATACATGTCTTGTTGCCCTAAATAAATTAACTTTTTCACAGTGTATTTAACACTGTAACTACAGCGATATATATATATATATATATATAGATAGATATAGATATAGATATAGATATAGATATAGATATAGATATAGATAGATATATACATGTTCAAGTCACCCTAGTTATATCTGTTCCTGTAATATGAAAACAAGCCTTAATATGAACAATTTATTGTCTTTATACAAAATAGCCTATTATCTTGCTTAATTTGAAAATACAGTTGGCCCTCCATTTCCATGGATTCTACATCTATAGATTCAACCAGTCAGAGATCAACAGTATTCGAGGAGAAAATTGTGTCTGTACTGAACTTGTGCAAACATTTCTTATCATTATTCCCTAAACAATACAATTATTTGTGCATAGCATTTACATTGTATTAGGTATTATAAGTAATCCAGCAGTTATTAGAGGTATATAGGAAGATACATGTAGATTATATGCAAATACTACACCAATTTCAGCATCTCTGGAGTTCTGGAATTGATCCCTTGCAGACAGCGAGGGAAAACTATACATTTGAAAAGATAAAAGCCACCTCTGGCCAGGTCTGCTGAATGCAACAACTGAGATGCTTTCTGTGGCTCTAGTACCTGGCCTTCTGACCACCTGGACAAATATCTGGCTCTCACGCGCTGTCTTGGCCCCACAGGAAGTGGTGGAGGCCATTGACCGCAGCGCCTTCATCAACTCTGACCTGCCCATCATCATATCCATTGAGAACCACTGTTCACTGCCCCAGCAACGAAAAATGGCTGAAATTTTCAAGGTGAGCTCCCAACCAAGAGCCAGGATGGTATCTTGGCCCTTGTAATGTTCATCACTGAGTTTTTTATGGGGTCTCTATGGGCCACACCACTGAGGAACTTTGGCCATGAAACATATACAGTTAGGATCCCACAGACCTACAAAGTGGAGCTGCCTGGGAAGCTTGGGCTTCCTCTAGAACAACCCCTCTTTTCAGTGGGAGTGGTATGAACATTGTTCTCTCATCTTCAGACCCTTTCTAGAAATTCTTAAGAGGTAAGGATAGACCAACTTTTCATCACTTTTGGTACCCCAAGTCAAAGATGCCAGGATGTCACCTGTCAGTTGTATGTGGAAAAGCCAAAAATATTTTAGGGCAAGTAAGCCATATCTTCTTGTGGCCCATACTGCAGTACAAGGATCCAAGTCAGCAAAGAATGTAGGTCGGCCAGAAAAGTTGTTGTGCATTAACAGCCTTCCATGTAACAAGGGAAGTATATGGCAGACAGATTTAGGAGCAGATAATGCTAATAGACTCCCCTTCCTCTGATGATAAAAATATGGCTCTCAGGGGGGATGTTGAGGTACCCACAGAGGGAAAGGTCCCTCAATACTAATGCTAACAAAAGTATAGCCTTTTATATCGCCTCAGCCTAAGCTTTTTGTTGTTGTTGTTCTTAAATTTAAACATAGCTAGAAATGAAAAATGCCATATTTTGTACTCTTACCCCAATTGATCACCCTGTGTCTACCCTCCCTGCACCCACCTCGTTGAGAGATACATTCTGTTTGGAGATCAGTGCTCAAAACTCTTTGTGAGAATGACATCTATGGTTTTATTGTCCTATGTGGGGGGAAATCCTTCCTATTCCTTTTAATCTTTTTCCCCACTGCCTGTCCCCTCCAATACTTCTATCCTTCTGACTTCTCATCCTCAGTGGGCCCAGACTGTATTTTATAATCCACAGCCTCTAACTGAGTCCGTTTTCTTATTTAATACTCTTTTCCTAAATCGTGAGAGCTGGTCCCAGCTGTACAGTGACCTAGATCTCCCCCCCCCCCCGCCCCATTCTAAACACCTCCTTTCCTTCCAGTAAGAAACTGTGGAGGGGGAATAAACAACTTCTTTCCTAGTTCCTCTTCCTGGGATTTGTAAGGCCATTCAAGCAGGCTGAAATATCTAATATATTTGAGAAATATAAGTATATTTATCAAGTGCAGATGAAAGGTATTGACGGTGTATTTTCCTTTATTTATTCATTCATTCATTTATTTAGACTGTGTTTGGAGAAAAGCTGGTGGCTAAATTCTTATTTGAGACTGATTTCTCAGATGATCCGATGCTTCCCTCACCTGACCAACTTAGGAGGAAAGTACTTCTTAAAAACAAGAAGTTGAAGGCCCATCAGACGCCAGTGGACATCTTAAAGCAAAAGGTATCCCCTTGTTAAGCAGGTTATGAATATGCTGTGTGTTTAGAACAAAGAAATTCATGTCATTTGGGCCTGTCAGATAACCTGCTGGGTAACCAGTTTTTGAAGATCAAGTTCCCTAAAATTATGTGTTTGCTTTTTGGCTTTCCACTTCATAGACTAATAAATGTTTCTCACTCCACTCACCAGAAATTATATTTTGTGTGATCATTCCCACCTAGAATGTACCTCCGTTCTTTTAATTTATTCTGAGTGGAATGATGTGTGATTCTTGTCTCTAGAACCAGGATTGGGGGCTATCAGTCCCAGAGTGGTTGCTATAGTCACCTTTAGGAAGAGTCCCTTTTAGGGAGAGCACATGGGCATGAAGTCTGTAGTGGAAGCCCAACAGGAGCAGCAGCCCTGTGATCCCAGTGTATCTCTGTGGCATATTGACCCTGAGGTGCATCTGCCCCCACCTAGCCTGTACAGATCTGTGCCTAAGACCCACAAACTCACCTGTGCAGGACAGTCCTCAGCCCAAGAGTCTATGAAAATGTTTAGGTCCAGGATGTGGAGTTTATAGGCCAGTCTACACCTAATTATCCACAGAATGACAGCTACCTCTCCTGTTTAGGAGACAACTGTTGGCCCTAAAACATTAGATTTGAAATTTACAAGCCAGGTGTAGTGGCGCATACTTGTAATGCCAGTACTTGGGAGGCTGAGATAGGAGGATTGCAGGTTCGAAGCCAGCCTCAGCAACTTAATGAAACCCTGTTTCAAAATAAAGAATAAAACAGGGCTGGGGATGTAGCTGAGAGGTAGAATGCCCCTGGGTTCAATCCCAAATACCATGAAAAAGAAGGGGGGGGGGAGAGAGAGAGAGAGAGAAACTTACAGTAACCAAGAGTTGCTGCCTGAGCCTCAGCCCCGCCCAAGGGCAGGACTGCTGCAACACCAAAGCAGGACACACAGAGCTCACCACCACCTCCAGGCCTCCCAGCCCATGCCCAGGCCTGCTTTAGTGGTTCCCACAGAACAGAGAATTCAGCACAATGAATTTAGAACCTTTATCCTACTTCATTAATTAAAAAAAAAGTCAAGTCAGCAGGGCATGGTGGTGCACACCTGTAATCCCACTACTTGGGTGGCTGAGATAGGATGATTGCAGGTTCCAGATCAGCCTCAGCAACTTAGTGAGATTCTCAACAACCTAGCAGGACCTTGTTTCAAAACAAAAGCAAACAAACAATGAAGATATAAAAAGGACTGGGAATGTAGCTCAGAGATAGAACACCCTGGGTTCAATCCCCAGTACTCCTCCCCCCACAACCTCACCAAAAAGTGGTTGAGTCAATTGAGTCCAAGTGTCCAGTTACAGTTAGTTGAAGAGCCAATTTGGAGCAATCATCAAGTCTTCTCAAGTCCTCAACTCATAGACCTCACTAGCAGGGTCTGAGTTTAAAGCCAGAATGATGTTAAAGAAAAAAAAAAACTATGCTGTGTGCATGTGTGTCCCTATCACTCTGAACTACATTATAATATGAGACCACAATGCACAAATAAATGTATATATAAAGCCAGTACTTGGGAGGCTGAGAGGGGAGAATCACAGGTTCATGGCCAGTTTCAGCAACTTGTGAGGGGCCCTCTGCAGCTTAGTGAGACCCTGTTTCAAAATAAAGAATAAAAAATAGGCCGGGCGTAGTGACGCACGCTTGTAATCCCAGCATTCGGGAGGCTGAGACCAGAGGATCCAGGTTCGTGGTCAGCCTCAGCTACCTAGTGAGGCACTCCGCAACTTAGTGAGACTCGGTTTCAAAATAAAGAATAAAAAAAAATAGGGCTGGGGGTATAGCTCGAAGGTAGAATGCCCCTGAGTTCAACCCCTAGTACTGCAAAAAAAAAAAAAGAAAAAGAATAAAAAATAGGGCTGAGGGTATAGCTTAGAGGTAGAATGCCCTTGGGTACCATCCCCAGGATCGAAAAAAAAAAAATAAAAGCATATATAAAAGAGAGAGGAAGGAAGGAAGGAAGGGAGGGAGGGAGGGAGGGAGGGAGGGAGGGAGTTTAGATGCCCTCTCTGGGGAAGGGAGAAGGTGAGGCCAGAGGCTCCGTCGTCTTTAAACCTCCACATCTCAGGACAAAAGTAGATATTTCCAGAAAGGCATCAAATCAGTCCATCCAAGTAGATCACTACTGGTCACAGTTTATCTAATTGGAGAGGCTCAGGATTATCATGGATCCTGTAGGTCTGTGGCCTTCGTTTTTTGCTTGAATATCAAGGATTTTGAAAACCTATATACCTCTCCCATACATTTTTCTTTCCTCTCATGCATTCCTAAGGTGACATTAGAAATTTTATCACAAATTTAACAAAGGTTATGTTTCCCAACATATTATTTCTTATATACAAATATATTTTATGTATATAGATATACATACATATTTTATGTATATAGATATATATACACAAATATAATAAACAAAATAGTCCTCCTTATGGAATTAATCAGCCTTATCATCTATATTTCTTTTCAGTAAGAAAAAGTCTGAAGAGAGAGAGAGAAAGAGAGAGAGAGAGAGAGAGTGTGTGTGTGTGTGTGTGTGTGTGTGTGTGTGTGTGTGTGTGTCTGAGAGAGAGAGAGACTTGGGATTGAACATAGGGCACGTTCTACCTCTGAGCCATACCTTCAACCGGATTTTATATTTTATTTTGAAACAGGGCCTCACTAAGTTGCAGGGGTAGGGGGAGTACAAGGGCGGGGGGAACCTGTGATCCTCCTGTACTTAAATTACCATGAACTTGTTTTAAATTCAAATAAGCATTGTATTGTCATCCCTATGATGCCATCTTTGTTTTGAATTTTAATTCTAAGATGAAAAGAAGGTAGGAAGGGAAACAGGTAGGGAGTGAGGGAGGGATGTGGAGTCTTAAATGTGTTAATTGTCCAGATGAAAGAAGGTGTTCCCAACCCTTCTAACTTCTCAGGACTTTCTCTCAGCTCACTTCAGTATTACTGGAAGATCCTGGTGGGCAAGTTAAGCCTCTTATGTAAGACAGAACAGGAACACTGCGTAAAAACAAGCAAAATAGTCAACTGTTGGCTTGTTCTCAGCATATGTGCACATAGATGTTAAAGGCTCACAAACCGATTCCTTTCGAAGTATCTGTACCCGCATATTCCTGGAAGCCTCGGTGTACACATTTCCCACCGGAAGATCACACACAACCCTCGTCTGAGAGTTTCATCAGCCACCTTCAGGAGCCAAGCAGGAAACATCAGTGTGGGGAGCCAGCTGGATAGATAAGTGACAGTAGGCAGAGGGGAGGATAGGAGCTCAGTGTGTATGCCCTCATACAAGAGCAGCTCTAGTTAAATTATTTTTAGCGACCTTTAGGGCTAGAGGTGTAACTCAGTGGTAGAGAGCACTTGTCTAGCCTGTGCAAGGCCCTGGGTTTGATCTCGAGCACTGCAAAAATTAATTAATTAATTAATTAATTAATTAATTAATTAATACATTTTAAAGCCGGGTGTGGTGGTGCATGCTTGTAATCCCAGCATTTGGGAGGCTGAGACGGGAGGATCTGGGTTAGAGGCCAGCCTCAGCTGCCTAGTGAGGCACTCTGCAACTTAGTGGGACCCTGTTTCAAAATAAAGAATAAAAAATAGGGCTGGGGGTATAGCTGCAAGGTAAAATGCCCCTGAGTTCAATCCCCAGTACCACACACACACAAAAAAAGTACATTTTAAATATTGCGCCTACCAAGCATGGTGGTGCACACTACTGGTCTGGGACTCTGGTCCTTTTTTTCTGCCTCATAATGAGTAGGATATTGCAAAGGAGAAGGAGATCAACTCTTGGCTGGCTGGCCACCTCTCCCAAGCTTCCTGCCTCCTGGAAGTATTTGAGCATCTTAGGGGCTTTGGCAGGCCACTTTTGACACTGCTGTCTCTGGTCTCTGAATGGCGTCCTTCCTCCACACAGTTCTGACCCTTTTCTGCCCAAGGGTCTGCGAGGCCTGTGCATCAGCACTCTTAGCACTTAACCTGAGCTCCAGTGCCTTGAGTCACGGCCTTCTGTTTTATCACTGATACACACACACACACACACACACACACACACACACACTCACACACACACACACACACACACACACACTCACACACACACACACACATGCACTTCCAGGGCTCACTTGTACCTAGAACAGATTTCTCCAACGTTCTGAAGAGCACTAATCCTATGAGACACCCTGAGAACAGAAAGAAAGAAATTCCCTATTTAAATGAGCATGGGAAAATGCTGTACTGGAAATCTTTGAAGAATCACAATGTCCTTTAGCATATTAAAGAAAGGCTCAGAGAAGCCTTGGAGTAGGATTGCATTTCAGTTTGGTAAAGCTACTGTTTCCAGACTTCCGCTGTGTTTTGTGGTTACTGGGTTGTCAGTTTTTCCCTGTCTGCTGTTAACACCCATGGAGCTCAATAAAACCTCCCTTTGAGAAATCTCAGCCTAGACAATGCACAATTATTTGATATGGACTGGATTGTAAAACAGTTTATCTGGGCAGGGGATGGAGCCCAGTGGTAGAGTACTTGCCTAGCTTGTGGAAGGCCCTGGGTTAGATCCAGCAAAAAAAATATAAATAAATCATAATAAAACATTTCATCTGAATATTGATACAGGTTAAATTATATCTTCTGTATATATTTTTATTATAAAAGTCATATATATATAATCACATTTCAAAATAATTACGGAGTAGATTTTTTTTTTTTTTTCTGTATAGGGATTGAACCCAGGGGCAGTCTACCTCCAAGCTCCACCCCCAGCCCTACTTTTTATTCTTTATTTTGAAACAGGGTCTCACTAAGTTGCAGAGGGCCTCACTAAGTCACTGAGGCTGGCCGCAAACCCATATCCTCCTGTCTCAGCCTCCCAAGTATTAGGATTACAAGCATGTGCCACTATGCCCGCTAACATTATTTTAAAATATATGTGATTCTAAGGCCAAATACAACTTATATTATAGGAATTCTTAACCTTAGTAATAGCCACAGATAGAATTCAGAGGGTCCAAGAATGCAAATGAAAAAAAAATTATATCTTTCTTTTTACAACTTCTGCCTAAAATTGAGCGTTGCCTCTGTTTATGAACATAAGGAATAAATCACAGCAGTGTTGGCAGTACCTATGTCTTCATCACCAGTAGAAATGACAGACTTTTTCATATTGCTTCACAGTTTTTCCTAATAGCTCCATGAATTATTTATGCTAATCATATTTTCAAAAACATTACTTGACCTACCCTTATATGCATTTTACTATGTTAATAAAGAAATAACCAGACACAATGGCCTTTGATATCGGGCGCCCCAGGCTGAACCTTCAGCCATGAGGCCCCAATAAAGATGCTGCCTGAATGTTGCTGGTTCGAACCTCTTTTATTATATCTCTCTCTTTCTGGGATCAAGGGCACTGCACAAGCAATAACAAACACAGTACAGAGGTCGTCTTTCCAAATAGTGCCTTTCCAACAGACTTCCAATAACCCCTCTCTCTAGCAATCCGTCTTCCACTAGCAACCCACAACTTTTCCTCCCAGAACTTCCCCAGCAACCCACTCCAGCCTTTCCCCAACAGCAACTCTTTCCCCAGCAACAACAACCCCAGCAACTCTGTCCAGCAACTCTCTCTCTTGGGCGAGAGGTGGAGGCTCTTAAAGCCACACAGGGCCTAAGCCACGAGGCGTCTCATACAGCTCTCACCTGGGCCGGCCACAAGTCGGGCGTGTTGGTGCATGCGCTCTGGCGTGGGGCAGCCCTAGAATGTTTTCCACCTGCAGCTGCTTCTGGCACTCTGCCAGGTGCCATCTAGAGGCGAGGTCCAGCTGTCCAGACTAGGCCCCCGACACTTTGACTGTAGTCCCAGCTACTTAGAAAGGTGAGGCAAGAGGATCAATTGAGCCCAGGAGTTCACTATAAGACTGGGCAACACATCAAGACTTCATTTCACACAAAAAAAGGGAGTGAGAGTGCAAGTGTAGGTCAGTGGTAGAGCACTTAACCAGCATGCATGAGGCCCTGGGTTTGATCCAGCGTCTCAAAATTAATTAATTAATTTAAAAGAGAAAAAGAAACATTCAATTTGTGTATTTATTTATTTTATTTCGTATGAAATTGAACCCAGAAGCCTTCTACCTCTGTTACACCCCTAGCCCTTTTTATGTTCTACTTTGAAACAGTCTTGCTAAGTTGCTGTTTCTGTGATCCTCCTGTCTCAGCCTCCCAAGTACATTACAGGCATGTGTCATGGCGCCCAGCTAACATATATATTCTCATAGCACAGAATTTGTTTTTTAAACCTTTGATCATGCTAGTCAACACTATTCATTTCCTTTGTAATTTTTTTTATTTTATGCATCTAAAACATCATTCCGAGAACTTTTATCCTCACCAGACTGCCAGAGAGGTCTGTGACACAAAAACAGATCAAGAACCCAGACTGTATTAACATTTAATATCTAGTCTTTTTATTAGTATCTTAATAAAGTATATATAATTGCACTTTACAGAAATATAAAACAAAAGATACAGAATTATACATAATTATGTAAATATATGTACATATGCATATATAAATATAATGCACACACATAATTCTGTGTCCTTTATTCATAAATGACCTTCTCCCACCCCTTCCCCACACACATCAAGTTTCCCAAAGTTCCTAAGCCTGTTTTGTTCATCTGATTTATAGTTCAAATAAAGTCTGTTGAAAAACTATCTTTAAACCAACAAAGATTCCTTTGACCTTTTTGATCTCTTTGTCCATAGAGATTTTAACATTGTTCTCAAGGTCAGGAGACTTTATTATTTTAAGAAGGAAAAAAACCTGGAGTTTTCTTAGCAAGGACTTACTGTTACAAAATTGATGGGCTGATTCACTTCTTTAGTCATATGGGCTGATACTGGGTTTGGGGGTGGGAGGTACTGGGATTGAACCCAGGGGGTTTCTACCACTGAGCTACATTCCTAGCCCTTTTTATTTTTTATTTTGAAACAGAGTCTCACTAAATTACCACTGTCTTCCTATCCAACCTCCCAAGTACTGGAATTACAAGAATACACTACAATGCCCAGTTTTGCAAAGCACCAAAGGTTTCTCTTGGAGGGTTTGCCCAGGAGCCTAGGGACCTGGGCCCTGCACACAGGCTCCTTGTGGTTGTTTCTAAAAGCTCCAGGATTCTTCCTATAGGAATATTGACATTTCCTCAAATGTAGACATTGCATTTCAAATGCACCTAGATTTTTTTTTCCTCTCTCAAATGAATCCAAATAGGGTAATCCAATTTTAATTACAGCAGTAAGCATTTGATAATCTGAAGGTTATAAGTGAAAGTTCAGTAGGCTGGCACATGCAGTCCTTAATTATTGCTATCTTGCAGGCTCATCAGTTAGCATCCATGCAAGCACAGGCTTCTAACGGTGGAAATGCCAACCCCCCACCTGCCAATAATGAGGAAGAGGAAGATGAAGAGGATGAATATGATTATGACTATGAATCCCTTTCTGACGGTAAGAAAAACAGAGCCCAGTGCTGTGTGCAGGGAAATGCCTGAAGGATTTTCCTTTTTCTTTTTTCCAAAAATAAGTCTGAAGCTCCATAGGCCAAAAATACAGGTTGTTATAATATTATCTAGAGTTTCTGCATCCAGGCACTTAGTGAGGACCAGGGAAAGAAAGAAATTTTGTTAGACATCACAGCCACAATCCACGGAAGAGGCTAGTGCAGGAAGGAACAGTGGGGTCGTTCCTAAGATGGGTTCCTAGAGAAAGAAGTGTAATGATGGCAGAGAAGATCTATTTTCACCCTTTTGGTTCTGATGTGGCTGAGGCTCCCTGGCAGGAATTTCATACTGTGACTGAACCTTTCTTTCTCCTGCATCACCAACAGGGGGCAGCATCACCACTCTGTGCTCTTCCTCGTTTTCACAATCTCACTTTGATGTTCTAGGGGTACAGAAAAGAAAAGCTCCTCATTCCCCTTTCCTTCCCTGTTCTCAGATTACTAAGCCAACAAGACATTTCCTTCTGGCCCCACCACAGAGAAAAGACATGAGTGATGACTAATAACACAATAAAAAAATGTCAAGTGAATGATGTTAGCCAAAGCCTCCTGTGAAGGGTTCTTCTTGTGTGGGAATTAAGTTTCAAGTGTGTTTCATTAGCACTAAATTAGTGCCTTTTGCTGGGGACTGGAAAATGTTTTCTCCAGCACCATCTTTGATAGTGGACTGTGTCATCCTGATGACTTCTGAAAGACAATATAGTAATGAGAAAACACCAAGGTTCCTATTTATTTAAACATCCTATCTCTAGAACAAGTTGTTTGTATGTAGTCTAATTGCTTTGCTAAACATGTAGATAACCCAAGACTAGCAATCATTTACCTCTGGTGTTCAGACAACTCAGCCACCCTCCTCCCAATACCTGCTTCTCATACTCAGGGTCCTCTCCAATCACGTTTCAGTTCCCCGAGCCTCCCTCACTAGTGACAGTCATCTTTTTCTGCCCCCACATACAATACCAGGATATGTCCATTTAATATTTGTCCTTCATAATAGTTGTTTGTTTCAGACCATCAATTAAAGGTCAATTTACTTGACCTGAAACTCCATGAGATAATATGAGGGGCATATTGTGCCAGAAGGAAAAAATAAAAGGAGTCCAGACTATTTATTTATAGCCTATTCCTGAAAAGTCATGGGAATGTGGACATCTTTATATAGACTTATTCTTCCCCATAGATTTCTACTACAGTTGTGGTAATGTCCCACAGAAGAAAAATTGATTCAGATATGAAATAAAAACCACACTTAAGAAGTCAGCCAATCCAGATGTCATTTAACACTGTAGGAAGTTAACCGTCTGAAAGACAGATTCACTCTTCATCATATATTACTTCTGTGCTATTTCTGTACTTTTGAGAACAGGAAAAGAGAAGCCTTTTAAAAATCATCATTATTATTATTTTACATGTTTTTGATTTGCAAGTAAAATGAACAAGGGGGAGAAGGATCTTTTTATTTTCAGCTGGGAGGGTGATATTTAATCCTACTACACTGAATTTCTAAGATAGTTGCATTTTTTTTTTTTTTTTTTGCGGCACTGGGGATTGAACTCAGGGGCATTCTACCTCTGAGCTATACCCCCAACCCTATTTTTTATTCTTTATTTTGAAACCGAGTCTCACTAAGTTGCGGAGTGCCTCACTAGGTAGCTGAGGCTGGCCGCGAACCCGGATCCTCTGGTCTCAGCCTCCCAAATGCTGGGATTACAAGCGTGCGCCACCACGCCCGGCAATAGTTGCATTTTTTTAAAGAAAACTGCATGTGCTAGGGAGGGGTATCAGTGGAAAACAAGATCCCATCAGGCTGTGCTCCTTGGTCTCTGAGACCTTGGGTAACGTCCTTTCACCATCTTGGCCTTAAGTCCCTCTGACATGTAATGAAAAGTTTCTAGGGCCGGGCGTGGTGGCGCACACTTGTAATCCCAGCATTCGGGAGGCTGAGACCGGAGGATCTGGGTTCGAGACCAGCCTCAGCTACCTAGTGAGGCACTCCGCAACTTAGCGAGACCCAGTTTCAAACTATAGAATAAAAAATAGGGCTGGGGGTGTAGCTCGGAGGTAGAATGCCCCTGAGTTCAATCCCCAGTACCGAAAAAAAAAAAAAAAAAAAGAAAAGAAAAGTTTCTAGGAAGTGTATTTTTCTGTCACTAACATCTATGATATGAAAACTTAAATCCACTCCCACCACATGATTATTTTCCATTTCATTGAAGATCCCTTCGGCTAGCTGATTCCCAGACAAGCCTTGCAATTATGCCATGCCTTATCCTGTGATGCTTCCATACGTGACTGTTAATGTCATAGCTAGCATACACTGACCATGGTGGTTGTAGTGCCACACTCATCTCTCTGCTTTCCTCTGTTATTTCCATGTTTTCCAGCTGGGTTCAAGAGAAATGAGAATCCTGCCAAGTGTAGAGGCTGCTTGTTTCTAGCCTCTTAGTGGGATCTCAAAGGTTTCTAAGCTTCTTATAATGATGAGTCTCTTTGAAAAACAGATGGAAGCTATGACTTGTTGCCTTTGAGAAGTAAATGTGCTCTCAAAATTCTGCACACAATTGCAGGAGTTTCATAGCCTCTGGAAGTCCCCAGAGGCATCTCAAGTTCAGAATTCATCTCTAAAGTCAGGGTGCCCAGTTTAACTCTGTGACCACTCTAGACCTTGCTTTTCATACCCCTAAGATAAAGGAATGAATCTAAAGCTGCTCTTGGCTAATAAAAATGAGATGCTGCCTAGCTACACAGTTATTTCAGGAAATCTACAAGGAAGTTGCAAATTAGGGTCATGTATTTTAGGAATTGCTAATCTGCCTTCGGGAAATGAATTCTTAATGTATATTTATTTCATTGAATTCCCCACCCCCTAACCTTGTCTTTTATCTCAGCTAGTTTTGAACATACACTGGAACACAAGTTTGAATTTACCACTTAATGTAGGCATATTTTATGACGATGATAGCATGGTTCTAACGAATTAACTGATTTCTGTTTTTTGGAAATGAGGTCATATTGGGAGTATTACAAAAGTCAGTAGCTGGAAATATGCAATATGACTGTGACTGCTGCTGGCATGATTAACAATGCTCGCATATCTTTTATTGCCAGCCCTTGCATACCTTAATAGTCAAAATATTAAATCTACAGGACCTTTCTTGTTTCATTTACCTTGTAATCTAAGCTATTGTTATTTATGCTTTCCTTCATGTGTTAGCTTAATTTATCTGGCTTTTCGTCTTAATTCTCTTGACCTGTATACCCTGTCTGATTCTGTTTTTCTGTAGCAGATGTCCTTACTGCTTCCCCTGCTCCTAACGGTCAGGAAGGTAAACACCATGTGAAATGGGCATTTTAACTGCATGAATGTCAGCGCTCTGTTTCCAGTTTCTTGGGCCTGATGAGCATGAAGTTGTGACACTTCTGTGAATACAAATGTAATGAAGTGATGAAGCTCGTTTACTTCTTGGCAGACTGCATGGCCCTGATTTGCTACAAGGATATTTTGGTCTAAGCATTTGTAGTCTGATGAAATAGTTAATCTTGAGCAAGAAATTCTTATTTTTCATTTTAAAAGTGTGTAATCATGATATACCGCTAACAGTTTTATAGTTCTAAGTAAAAATGCCAAAAAAAGAGCAAAGAATAAGATCTGATATTCTTAGATATATTTACATATATTTAATTCCTATTCTTAAAACTATCAGTAAATTAAAAGTAATCATGAGCCAGGCATGGTGGCCCGTGTCTGTAATCCCAGTACTTGGGAGGCTAAAAAAGGAGGATTGCAGGTTCGAGGACAGCCTCGACAATGTAGCGAGATTCTCGGTAACCTAGCAAGACTCTGTTTCAAAACAAAAAATAAAAGGGCTGGGGCTGGGGGTGTAGATCAGAGATAGAATGCCCCTGGGTTCAATCCCCAGTACCACACACACACACACACACACACACACACACACACACACACACAGCAATTGTGAAAACTTTGCTTTCCAATTAATTGTAATTGTGAAAACTTTACATTGCATGTAACATCTCACTCCAAACACACTGGTTTTGACATTTCGCAAGGTACAAGAAGCAAATAGCTTCCTTTTAAAGTGAGGGTGATTAAATCATGCATGGACCATCGAGAAGTGCTTCAACCACTAAATCCTTCTGAAACGTGTGTGAGCAGCTTCTTGATGCAGGATAACTCCTGTAATGCTTGCACAGGTCCAATCATCTGTTTGAAAATGAGTGTTCTCATTTAGATTATGTCTATGTGACACCAAAACTACTGGTAAAGGAGTCAATTAAATTAAAATTAAATACATCAACCCAATTTCTAAAATTGTGCTTCAAGCCATCATTTTGGCAGCATGTAGCCAGAGCTTCATTCTTGCAGATACGTACAAATATCTGAGTGTCATAGCAATGATGTACACATAAGCCCCTATGTGTCACACTGGATCTTTTTTGCTGAAGCCTGCTAACTCACTTTCAGACAACATTTTGGATGACAGACCTGAAAATAAATCATGTACCGACAAGCTTCAGTTTGAGTATAATGAAGAAATCCCGAAGAGGATAAAGAAAGCAGATAACTCTGCTTGCAACAAAGGAAAGGTAAGTGAATGTTTTCTGTTAATAATGCTTGGACCATGGTACTCTTGTCACTTTTGGATGGGGTTCACTTCCTCCCTATCCCTTCCCTTCACCCCCTTAGAGGCCAAAGTTCACTTGGTGAACTATGGGACACCCACCTGCCACTCATGAAAGTTAGTTACATCATTGATCATCCAAACAAAACCTGCTGAAAGTCTATGTGTGGCGAGCATCAAAGTGGCAGAGAAAGTGATTTAGCTATGGAGACAGACCTGTGTGTAAGTGCAAAGATCAGTGATTGCACTGTGTTATCAGAGAATCAGAGATAGGCCCACAGGAAAGGTGATGTTTCCAAAGAAAGATTTGGTCAAGCAGACAAAAACAGCATTTAGGCCTAGAGGACAGGCTGGTTGTTCAAGGAATTGCAAGAAGGCTTAAATGCATTTAGGATGACCAAGAAGATGAAACAGGACCATATTGTGAAGTGTTAACAGGGGAATTATGACAAGAATAGAAAGATAAATGAAATACCCAGACCCTACCTTCAACATCTCTCAGCATAGAGACTGAGCAAATCTACAGATATAGTTGCCGTGGCATTTCTGGAGGATAGAAGAATAAAATATGTCAGAAATTTGAGCCATGGCAGACATATAGTCGTTCCTCTGTTGATTCAACAAATGTGCCAGGACTGTTCCATGTATAAGACAGTGGATTATGCCCTGAGAAAAATGAAGGATGAATTAGATTCATCCCTTGCCCTCAGAAAGCTTTTACTCTAAGCAAGGCATTAAGACATGAATGTGGGTAAGTACCAAGCAAGGGGAATCACACCGATGACACCAGAAAAGTACAGGAAGAGCTTTGGGAATTTAGAAGTGAGTGGCTTATACCTTCTATATAAAATGATATCATTTTCTCTTGATAGATTTATGACATGGAACTAGGAGAAGAATTTTACCTTCCTCAGAATAAAAAAGAAAGCAGACAGATTGCTCCAGAGCTTTCTGACCTTGTCATCTATTGCCAAGCAGTAAAATTTCCAGGTAAGAATAGGTAATGCCATCTATACATTTAAAGATACCAAAGGATAAAAATATCCTATTTAATTGGGCATCATGAACACTCAAAAATACCTAAATTAGGCTGGGCGTGGTGGCGCACGCTTGTAATCCCAGCATTCGGGAGGCTGAGACTGGAGGATCCAGGTTCGCGGCCAGCCTCAACTACCTAGTGAGGCACTCCGCAACTTAGTAAGACTCGGTTTCAAAATAAAGAATAAAAAAAATAGGGCTGGGGGTATAGCTCAGGGGTAGAATGCCCCTGAGTTCAATCCCCAGTACCGCAAAAAAAATAAAATAAAATAACTAAATTAAGTGGCCAAAATTATGGTTATACTTACTATTATTTACTTTGATGCACATGAAGAAAAATACCATAAAATGTTCATTTTTCAGACCACAATGTCTTTTCATAATTGTTAACAATGATGATAATAACATTTATAATATCTAATAATTAAAACTTATTAAATGAACTGGGCGTGGTGGTGCACGCTTGTAATCCCAGTAGTTGGGAGGCTGAGACCGGAGGATCCGAGTTCACGGCCAGCCTCAGCTACTTAGTAAGGCCCTCCGCAACTTAGTGACACCCTGTTTCCAAATAAAGAATAAAAAATAGGGCTGGGGATGTAGCTCAGAGGTAGAATGCCCCTGGGTTCAATCCCCAGTACTGAAGAAAAAAAAAAAAGCTTGTTAAATGCATTTTATTCAAGTACCAGGATTTGCCTAAGCATTTTATGTAAATAAGCTATTTGACTATTCATAATAATTCTATGAGGTTGGTGGTATTAACCCCCATTTTTATTTTCTGAATTTATTTATTTATTTTTAATTGGTGCTTTGTAATCATACATCTTTGTTAGGTACAAGCTGGTAAAGGTAAAGGCATATATGCACACATTTCTCATTTAACCCTTCCCCAATTCCCACCCCACTCCCTCCTCCTCCCTCCTTCTCAAGTTCAGTTTAGTAATTGACTTTGATGTGTTCATGAAAGTACATCATGCTCATTAGGGTGTCCCCCCCTCCCCCCATCACCTTCCTTTAAGTCAAATTCTTTGCTAACCTAAATTCTCCTTCTTCATCTGGAGTCCCTCTTATGTCCCATTTTCTCCCTAGCTTCCACATATTAGGGAGAGCATACGATTTTTTACTTTTTATGACTGACTAATCTCACTTAACATAATGTTTTCCAGTGCCTTCCATTTCCCTGCAGATAACTTGATTTTGTTCTTCTTTATGGCTGAGTAAAATTCCATGTGTACATATCCTATAGTTTTGTAATCCATTCATCTGTTGATGGACATCTTGGCTGGTTCCATAGTTTAGCAATTGTAAATTGTGCAGCTATAAACATAGATACACATGCATCGGTCTGATAGTTTGGTTTCTGTTCTTTTGGGTAGATACCCAGAAGTGGTATTGCTGGATCATATGGTAAGTTCATTCCTATTCGTCTGAGGATCCTCCATATTGTTTTCCAAAGTGGTTGCACTAATTTGCAGTCCCACCAACAGTGTATTAGGGTTCCCACTTCTCCACACCGTCGCCAGCATTTGTTGTTGTTTGTGTTTTTGATGATTGCCATTCTGATTGGGGTTGGGTGAAATCTCAAGGTAGTTTTGATTTGCATCTCTCTGATTGCTAATGATGTTGAACATTTTCTCATACATTTATTGGCCATTTGTATTTCTTCTTTTGTGAAGTGTCTATTTAGATCCTTTGCCCATTTTTTGATTGGGTTATTTGTTTTCTTGGCTGTGAGTTTCTTGAGTTCTCTGTATATCCTAGATATTAGTCCTCTATCAGAAGAGTAGCTGGCAAAAATTTTCTCCCACTCTGTGGGCTCTCTGTTGAGGTTCTTGATAGTTTCCTTTGCTGCACAGAAGCTCTTCAGTTTAATGCAATCCCATATATTGATCTTCCTTTGAGTTGCTTCTGCTTTGGGGGTCTTGTTGAGAAAGTTTTTACCTGTGCCTATGTGTTGAAGTGCTGGGCCTATGCCCTCTTCAAGTAGCTGCAAGGTCTCTGGCCTAACTTCCAGGTCTTTGATCCACCTTGAGTTGACTCTTGTGCAGAGTGATAAAGTGGGGTTTATTTCCACTTTCCTGCATATGGTTAACCAGTTTTGCCAATACCATTTGTAAAAGAGGCTATCTTTTTTCCAGTGTATGTTTTTGGCTCCTTTGTCAAAAATCAGTTGACTGTAAGCACGTGGGTCTGTTTCTGAATCTTCTATTCTGCTCCATTGGTCTCTGTGTCTGTTTTTGTGACAGTACCATGCTGTTTTTATTACTGTGGCTTTGTAGTAGTGTTTGAAGTCAGGTATTGTGATACCTCCTGCATGGTTCTTGTTGCTAAGAACTACTTTGGCTATCCTGGGCTTTTTGTTGTTCCAAATGAATTTAAGGACTGATTTTTCTATGTCTGTGAGGAGTGACCTTGGTAATTTCATGCAACTCCCATTTTTAAATGAAATAAAATGTAAGAGAGATAAAGTAATTTGCCCAAGGTTTCAGAACATGTCAGTTAAGATTCTTGTTCGAAAGATGCAAAAATCCACTTAAGCAGAGGGAAGTTTATTGGCTCAAGTATTGAAAAATGTAGAGTGAAGATGTATGAGTTTCAAGTACAGCCCAATCCAGGGCACAGTCATTCTTTCTCCCCATATGTCACTCTACCTCCACTTTGTTGGCTTCATTCCTTTTGTGGTTGCAGGAGAGCTGAAAAGGCCAGCACCATATAATTCCAGACCTGACTTCAGCGTAAGAGATTCTTCAGAACTTCCAGCAGAAGTTTCATTGTTCCTCATTGGGTTCTTTGCTCAAAACTTAACCAATCTCTGTGTCAGGAGGATGGCGATGCTCCCACAGTCTGGAACCTATGTCACATGCTCTGTCTCTGAGCTACATAGTAAGGCTCCACCTAAATCACCAGGACCAATGATGGGGTTTTGGTAGGAGAGGAAGTTTTTCCATTGACCATTTCTAGAAGTACAACCAACTTGCATTGATGATGAACCCTCCTTCAAAAAGAGTGTTCATGATTCTGAAGTCCATCTGTCTCCGAAGTCCTGCCCTGAACCATACTCTACCCTACTTCTCCTGCTAGGGTATATTTTCAATGAGCCCACCCAATCCTGTGTCTCACAAATGGGGTACCAAGGGGCGGGAAAGTTAGGAAAGTCCATAAATACATGGAAGTCAGAAAAATTCATTTCCTCATACTAAGAAAAATAATTCCCTAGCACAAGATTTCTGAAAATAGCAAAGAACTGAGATTGAAGGATCCATCTGAATGTTAATGAACAGGGTATATAAATTTGGCCTGGAGAGGGAAGATAAAATGCCAACTATCCCTGGGCATGGTGGTGCTCACTTGTAATTCTAGTTTGGGAGGCTGAGACAGTAGGATTGCAGATTTGAGACCAGCCTCAGCAACTTAGAGAGGCGCTGTTTCAAAAGAAAAAATTTAAAAGGTCTTGGGTATAGGCCTTAGGTAGACTGTCCCTGAGTTCAACCCCAAGTACCAAAAGAAAAAAAAAAAAAAAAGACCAGCCCTCATCTTTTCAAGATGGGCTGAACTCCTGAAGTCAGATCCTAGCTTCCACAGCTTAGCACAGTTCTCACATTGTGCCTGGCAAAAGGGACAGAGGTATTGGGCTATTTAAAAAGTTTAGTCATGGTGGCCTTTTTATACACTAGAAGAGGAAAAAAATCATAGATAGGATTTTCTTAATTTTACACTTCCTTCCAGTAACTAGTTTTTAAACTTTTGGCAACTGCTACTACTTGTCTGCTAGCAAATCCTATTGAAGAAGATAGGAATGGATAAGTAGCAAGCACATGTTTCAAAGAAATACAAGAAGCTAACATTTAAGCTCTGTTCAACAGAGATGACTTTCTGTCACCTAAGCTATGAAGTTACATTAGCAATTTCAGTGCGTCTCACTTTTCACCCTCCTGAATCCCTTCCCTGGAGCCATATGCAAAAACATCTGCAGAGCAGTGAGGCACCCACAAATCACGTGGTCCCAGGCCCACAGAAGTAAAGAGACTGCTCTGACATCATGAATCTGTTCAGTGGCAGAGCAATGGCCACAACTTGGGTCTCAATTTCCAGTGCCTGGTTCTTTTCACAACACTGTATTGTCTTTTAAGGGCCAAGGAAGTAGCTGGGGTTTTTTCTACCTATATATCTGCTGTCCCATAGGGTTAGCTTCTCAGTTACATTTACTACTTATATCTTCCTGGGTCTGTCTCTCTTCCTTCCTTTTTCTTTCTGTCTTTTTCTTATAATAGAAAAAAAAAAAAAAAAAAGTAAGCCAGGCATGGTGGCGCATGTTTGTAATCCTAGTACTTGGGGGGCTGACACAAGCCAGCTTCAGCTACTTAGTGAGGCACTCTGCAACTTAGTGAGACCCTGTTTCAAAATACAGAATAAAGCCAGGCGTGGTGGCACACGCTTGTAATCCCAGCATTTGGGAGGCTGAGACCGGAGGATCCGGGTTCGCGGCCAGCCTCAGCTACCTAGTGAGGCACTCCGCAACTTAGTGAGACTCGGTTTCAAAATAAAGAATAAAAAATAGGGCTGGGGGTATAGCTAGGAGGTAGAATGCCCCTGAGTTCAATCCCCAGTACCGCAAAAAAAAAAAAAAAAAAAAAACATACAGAATAAAAAAATAGGGCTGGGGATGTAGCTCAGAGGTAGAATGATGCCCCTGGGTTCAATCCCTAGTACTACAGGGGGAAAAAAAAGTAAAAGAAAAATGTTAAAGCCAGGTATGATGACACACGAAAGAAAGAAAACTGTGGGGGAGTTTGTTTTTTTATTTTTGGTGATGGTATTATGGATTGAACCCAGCATGGTTCTACCTCCAAGCTACACCCTCAGCCCTTTTTATTTTTTATTTTTACTAAGTTGCTCAGGCAGGCCTCAAACCTGTGATCCTCCCTTCTCAGTCTTCCAAGTACTGGGATTACAGTTCTGCATAATGAAATGGGGTATTTTATAAGGCCCCACCTACTTCCCACTAAGTCCCCGCTGCCGACCCAACCCTGGTCTTCAGGCACCAGCATATACCGAGGTCCTTCCCAATGCCAGGCTATTGCTCAGACACTGTGGCTCAGGACTGTAATCCCAGTACTTGGGAGACTAGACAGAATTGCAGGCTCAAGGCCAGCCTCAGCAACTTAGTGAGGCCCTGTTTCAAAATAAAGAAATATAAAGAAGGCTGGGTATGTAACTCAGAGGTAGAATGCCCCTGAGTCCAATCTCCAGTACAGGAGAGAAGGAGGGAGGGAAGAAGAAAGGGAGGGAAGAAGGGAAGAGAAATAGATCACTGGGCAAGATCATTGATCAGAGACTTGGGCTCTTGGCTACCTATTCTGTGTGACTTTTGCCAAGGCAAAGTGCCTCTCTGATCCTCAGTTTCCTCACCCCAAAGTCTATGTTTTTAAATACTATCCTGCTTCCTCTGATGATGTTCTAAGAATGCTGCTTCTGCTTAAGGAGCTGCTCTCCAGACATTTATGGAGAATGAGAATGATCTGAAGGCAACTCTGGCCTCATTGGAGCCTTTAAATCACTCCAACACTGGAGCCAGGTCAGAGCAGTGTGCACACATTTTCTCACTCAGCAAATATGCAGCAGGCTCTGTGCCAGGCATGAAGGATCCAGGGAGTGGTTGGACCAGGAGTGTGAGAGAGAAACCTTGAAACTTCATTATCATCATTATATATTTCCCATCAATTCCTCAAAGTAATCATATGAGTGAGTTCCTATAATCACACCTATTGTGTGGATAAGAAACAGAGAGGGTAGAACTTTAAATCAAGGCTCCAACCAGAAGGAAATGAACCTGGATGATATGATGCTAAAGTACAGATTTGTAAGCATTCTTTCGTTTCTCAAAACTTAATAAATTAGCCTTTAATAATTAAATATTAACCACAGTACTTTCTTTTTTTTTTGGTACTGGGGATTGAACTCAGGGGCATTCTACCTCCGAGCTATGCCCCAAGCCCTATTTTTTATTCTTTATTTTGAAACAGGGTCTCACTAAGTTGCGGAGTGCCTCACTAGGTAGCTGAGGCTGGCTGCAAACCTGGATACTCCAGTCTCAGCCTCCCAAATGCTGGGATTACAAGCGTGCACCACCACACCCGGCTACAGTACTTTCTTTTTATTCAACTTTTAAAGGTATTTCAGGTGCACAATCAACTAGGGGTGTGTGTGTGTGTGTACATGTGTGTGTGTGTGTGCCTACGTATATGATTTTGTGAATATTCCGTACCAAGCATGCAATCCCTGTTGCATTTGCCTATAGAGATAAAAATGTTGTTATAATTGTGTACAATGCTATTATTAACAATGCTAAAAATGCTAGTAGGTCTTCTATGCTGGGTTACAAGGGAGTAGCAGGACTTCAAAATAAACATGAACAGGGATGGAAAATGTTGAGTTCCCTTGCCTGCAGCTCTTGGCTTATTTATTTTCATTTTATGGGAACAGGCCTGTCAACTCTAAATGCATCTGGCTCTAGCAGAGGAAAAGAAAGGAAAAGCAGGAAGTCCATTTTTGGCAACAATCCAGGCAGAATGAGCCCAGGGGAAACAGCATCATTTAGCAAAACATCTGGAAAAAGTAAAGTCACCTTCTTACAACCTCTTTGTTTGATCCTGCATGCTGGATGATTCTGATATCTTGCTGTCTAAGCACTTTTTTCATTCTTTTTTTGTTTTCATCAATATTCACATTATGTAAGAGTGGGCATGAAGATTTTTAAATTGCTAATTTATGCTTCTAACTCACTAAAAATAGCATTTCACTGAGGACATTCTAATGTCATTTACCTCAAAGTAAGAACTGGAAACACCTTGGAACATTCTAGTGGTTCTTGGAACTGCTCTCTACCCAGAAGATATAGCTATTTTATTTCTAATTACTTTTTATTGTGAAAGCAATAAATTCTCATAGTTAGAAGTTCAAACAATACAGAATATTATTAAAGTTCCTTTCCACTCTCAGTCTCCTGTTGCAACTTCCCAGAGGTAACCACTATTGAGTTTATTGTGTTTTGTTCAAGAAAAACAAGACCCTTTTTAAGATCATCCAAATGGGATATGACTGGACATATTTGTATACCTTTTATACTTGTCATACGTTTCACATAACCTTACATATCTATCTTATTCTCTTTAATGCTTCTATGTTATTCCATTGTGTAGATATATGGTTATTTAATCACATCACCACTGATAGAATGTTTGAGTTGCTTCCTGTTTGGGTTTTTTTGTGTGGATTTCATCTATATCTATATCTATATATATTTGTGGGTCTATATATTATTGTGCATTTGTGCAAATTTATCAACAAGGCAGATGAGGTTCTGAGGCAAAAGATTTCTTGGCTTTTTTTAAATCAATGTTGCTACCCTCATTTTATTTTATTTTTGATGCTGGGGATCGAACACAGGGCCTTGCCTCTGAGATAAAACCCTAGTTCACTACTCTCTTTTTAAAACTCAGTAGACACTATATTGTTTCAAGATGGCAAACTAACTTACAAGCAATATTCAAGATGGATTCTGAGGCTGAGACAAGAGGACCGTAGGTTCGAGGACAGCCTGAGCAATTTAGTGAGATCTTGTTTCAAAATAAAATAGAAATTGGGGTACAGCTCAGAGGTAGAACCCCCCTGAATTCAATCCTCAGTACCACCAAAAAAAGAAAAAGAAAGATGTATGCTGATGTGTTTGTGTATTATGACTGCTTACGGGGTTGCCGTTCAGGTTTATCTTTCTCAACGATTTGAAGTTTTCAACACTAATCTGAGGCTAATCTTTTGGGGAGTTTAGGTTCCTATGAAGGAATTCGACAGACCTGGGAGGAATCCGCTTCCTCTCTGAACCCAACCACATCCCTCAGCGCTATCATTAGAACTCCCAAATGCTATCATATCTCATCGCTGAATGAAAATGCCGCCAAACGTCTGTGTCGCAGGTATTCTCAGAAACTGATCCAGCACACTGCCTGCCAGCTGCTGAGGACGTACCCGGCCGCCACCCGCATCGACTCATCCAACCCCAACCCCCTCATGTTCTGGCTCCATGGGATACAGCTCGTGGCGCTCAACTACCAGACAGATGGTAAGGGCCTGTGCCCTCGCCTCTCTCCTTGCAGCTTACATTTCAGTAAATGTGGTTCAAAGAACATTTTTTCAAAGGGGCAAGAATCCAGGCTGGGGCACACCCTACGTGAAGGCAAAGGCACAGAGGATGCAAACAGACTGAATTATGTTCCCAATGTTTCAGAGTTCGGGTGATAGAAAATTACCTTGAAGGGGTTCCCTACCCTTTTTTATTTTATTTTTTGGCACTGGGAATTAAACCCAAGGGTATTCTACCTCTGAGCTATACCCCCAGCCCTTTTTATTTTGAAACAGGGTCTAAGTTGGTGAACTGAGGTCTAACCAAGTTACTGAGGCTGACCTCAAACCTACAATTCTCCTGTTTCAGCCTCCCAAGACTTGGAATTATAGGTGTATGCCGTCATGCTCTGCCCCTACCCTTTTGTGGGGGAGGTAGGTAGGGGGTACTGGGGATTGAACCCAGGGGCATTCTACCTCTGAGCTATACCTCCAGCTCTATTTTGTTTTTAAGTTTGAAACAGGGTCTCACTAAGTTGCAGAAGGCCTCACTAAGTTGCTGAGGCTGGCCGTGGACCTGCGATCCTCCTGTCTCAGCCTCCCAAGTACTGGGATTACAAGTGTATGCCACCATGCCCGGATTATTTTTTATTTTGAAACAGGGTCTCCCTAGGTTGCTGAGAGTCTCACGAAGTTGCTGAGGCTGGTCTCTAGCCTGTGATCCTCCTCTCTCAGCCTCTTAAGTAGTAGGATTACAGGCATGCACTACCATGCCCAGTCCAGTCCTCACTCCGTGTGTCTGTGTATGTGTGTGTGTGTGTGTGTGTGTGTGTGTGTGTGTGTGTGTGTGTGTGTTGCTAGGAATTGAACCCATTTTTTTAAATTTTTTTTGAAAACAGGGTCTCACTAAGTTACTGAGAGCCTTGCTAAATTGCTGTGGCTGTCTTCAAACCTGCAATCTTCCTGTCTCAGCCTCCTAAATTCTGGGATTACAGGCGTGTGCCACCATACCCAGCTTTCCACTCCTTTTTAAAGCAATATTTTAAGCACAAGACTTTTCTTGACATAGATGGGTCTAGTTTTATTTATATGTAGTGCTGGAGACAGTACCCAGGGCTTTACACATGTTAAGCATGCACCATACTACTGAGCTATACCCCCAGCCCCTAGTTTGTTTTTAAAGATCTTTTGGGCAAGAATTAATATCTCTCTCTTCTCTTCTCTCTTCTCTCCTCCTCCTCCTCCTCCTCTTCCTCCTCCTCCTCCTGCCCTCCCCTCCCT
>PVLC010001275.1:64806-95227 GCA_004027655.1 Graphiurus murinus | reverse complement strand
CTCGCCCAGCTAAGGGACAGGGATTTCTTAACATCATTAGTTAATCTGTCTCACCATGCAATTGTTTTTTCAGTCAAAAGTAGTGTCACTCGCTGGGTGTGGTGGCACACTACTGTAATCCCAGTACTTGGGAGGTTAAGAGAGGAGGTTCACAGGTTCGAAGCCAGCCTCAGCAACAGACCAAGACTCTTAGCAATCTAGTGAGACCTTGTTTCAAAATAAAAAATAAAGTAGGACTGTGGGTGTAGCTTGGAGGTAGAATGTCCCTGGAGTTCAAACCCCAATACCACCAAAAACAAAAAAATAGTGTCACTCCAAACACTGTACAAATTAAGACCATCTTAGCTTGTTCTCCATTCCTTTGAGACTGAAACAGAGAATACTGGTCAATGCTCTCCCGGTAGCAAACAAAAAATTGAACAAGCACGTGAATTGCATGAAAAGAGAAGGTAGTATTCATGTTTTTCCACCATCAAGGCCTCGAAATTCCAGAGCAAAAGTTTCCATCTACTGCATGTGCACGCTGCATCAGGCACTGTGCTAAATTCTTGCCTCCTATTATCTCATTGAATCTTTACAACAATGCTAAGAGGTGGTACCTTTATGGTCCTCCCTTCTCAGGTAAGCACACCAAGACAAAACGGTTAATTTGCTCGAGGTTGCTGGATGACTTGTAACAAGTTCAAGTCTTGGGGGCAGTTTGAAGGATAAAGTGTTTTGTTTCTGCTTGGTTAGGAGAGGAGGAGGGGAGCTACAGAAGGTGAGGAAGTAGTCGATGAGGGGTGTTTCCTAGAAGCTCATTCAAAAGCCACAGTCATTCTTTGGAACAGCAGAGCAGCCTTTATCAGTCATCTCACGTGAAGGGAACCTGATCCTAACCAACCTCGCTGAACCATAAACCACAGTGCAGCCCGTGTCGGGCTGAGGTCAAACCGCAACTTCAGCTCTAGGTCCAGCCAGCTACCTGGCACTGGTGCCAACAGTGCCCACTTGTGGCTGACCCAGAGATATATGGTGAGAGATATCGGTCAGGATTCTTTGTCCTCATTGCATTTGCTTTTTTCAACTGAAGTTAAATTAAGGTGACACAGGTGAAGTAGCACACTTAGCATAGTTCCTGGCACATAGAAAACATTCCACAAGTGTTAACCATCCTTAAGTGTGTTTGATAAGTTATAAAAACAGTGTGATTTGGACTCACACATGGAAATAATGGTAAAATACTTTCAAAGTTGTAAAAATTTTATTTCCCTTTTCTTTTCCATCTTTCCCGAATGGCTTGTGGGTTCATATCCCTCGCCCTGTTTGAACATCCTATGTCCACTGGTGCTCTTGGTTATTACAATACTGAAACAGTTTAAGTACGCTGAAACCGCTGGCAAAATGGGTTTCTCAAGGAAATAGAAGTGCATTTGGTGTGGGATGATCCCTTTCTCCTGAAGTGCCAAGATGGGTGCAGACACACTGGCTCCATCGATGGCCAAGGGAGCCCTGGTTGAAGGAGATACAGAGAGGTGCCACTTCTTGGGCCACCCTGCAGTCTAGCAGCACACACTGCAGCCTACCCCCACTCACCCCTGAAGGCTTTACATCTCCCCAGGTCAAGCCAGGAGCCCCTGTTGGAGCTGCTCCATTCAGGGAAGTAGATGCCTGTGTTGTGTGGTTTGCCCTCAAGGTCCTTTGCACAGACTTTTATCATGGGAGGGACTACTGTCATCTAACCACTCACGATTCAATGCAGCAAGCATCAATTAAACATCTCCCCTCGCTGAGCAAGGCACAAGCTTTGTATAGTGTCAGCGTGTTCATCTGTAAAAGTGGTCTTTATTTCTGCAAACTGGGTTCAGTACCCTGTGTACAGCAGGCGCCCAATAAATGCATGTTGCCATGAGCTGAAGCAGACTATCCCTATCAGCACTTCTGCAGTCTGAACCTGTGGTTCTTGCCATTTGCTGGATGTCAGAGGACCCTGATACCCCCAAATGGCTTTCTTTTGACTCTGTCAACTTCAAGGTCAGAAGTGATCTGTAATCAGGAGTGTTGCAGGTACACACTCAATAAAACTAACTCTTGAACCTGGAAACTGCCCTGAGGCTGCCATGTACACCTTGGTTTTTGCTGGTAACAGTTCTTCTGAGTTCTTTCCATATGGTGTAGAACAAATCCTCCTTCACTTACAGGACCTACAAGTGTGCAAATATGCAACTCCAGTCGGAAAAAAAAAAAGCCTCTTTCAAAAAGCATGTATTATTCTTTATTGTATGATAGTCGTTTTTTAAATGACTGTTCCAGGCCTCAAATACAAGAATGAGCCAGGCGTAGTGGCGCACATGCTTGTAATCCCAGTACTCAGGAGGCTGAGACAGAAGGATCCAGGTTCACAGCCAGCCTCAGCTACTTAGTGAGGCCCCGTTTCAAAATAAAGAATAAAAATAGGACTAGGGGTGTAGCTCGGAGGCAGAATACCCCTAAGTTCAAACCCCAGTACCAGACACACACACACACACACACACACACACACAAATACAAGAATGAATATGAGAATGGTGTTTACCTAATACAGGGTTCTTAAATGAGTGAGAGACCATAAGGGCCAGTGGTATGACTGACCAACCATCATATGCATTGATTCAGAAGAGTAAGCAGGACTGCACTTGACTCGTGCACATTCTTTCACTTGGTTAAAGCAGGAGTTTTCAAATTATAGTTGCAAATGATGTTCTAGGACTATTCCTAGGGGGGGCAAGAAGAGGGCTAGATTTAAGGTCTCACCTTTATTTCAAACTGAACAGCTCCATGTGGATCTCTTATACATAATGGATCACTGCATGATACCTTAGTTAAGAAAAACTGCTTTGAAGTTTTGGAAAGCCAGAAGGATAGACATAGTGCTAATGAGATCAGACTTCAAACCCAACTAGAGTTACATGGAATAACAGAATAAGAATTGTGAGCTGTTATTGCCATTGTTAGTAATATAGGTTGAGTACCCCTCATCCAAAATGCTTGGGACTAGAAGTGTTTCGGATTTGGATTTTTTCCCAGATTTTGAAATATTCACATATAGATAATGAGATATATAAATAAAATAAAATCTTAAGGATGGAACCTGAATCTAAATTAAAAATTCATTTATGTTTCAGCTGGGCATGATGGCACATGCCTAGAAACCCAGTTCTTGGGAGGCTGAGACAGGAGGATTGCAGATTCAAGGCCAATCTCAGCAACTTAGCCAGACCTTGTTCCAAAATAAAAAATAAAATAAGGCTGGGAGCGTAACTCAGAAACAGAACACCCCTGGGTTCCATCCCCAGTACCACATCAAAATTCATTTATGTTTCATATACACCTTATCCACATAGCCTAAAGGTAATTTTATACAACATATATATATATATATATATATATATATATATATATATATATATACAACATATATATACACAACATATATAGATATAGCATATATATACAACATATATATATATATATATATACATACATACATACACACACACACACACACACACATTTTTTGTGTGGTTCTGGGGATTGAACTCAGGGGCATTCTACATTCTACCTCCGAGCTACACCCCCAGTCCTATTTTGTAATTTTTATTTTGAAACAGGGTTTCACTAAGTTGCAGAGAGCCTCACTAAGTAGCTGAGGCTGGCCAAGAACCCAGATCCTCCTGTCTCAGCCTCCCAAGTATTGGGATTACAAGCATGCACCAACACGCCTGGCTCATTTTATGCAATATTTTTAATGCTCACATGTTTGGACCACAACATATCACATGAGGCCAGGTGTGGAATTCTTCACTGTGGTGTCATGTCATTGCTCAGAAAGTTACATATTTTGGAGCATTTCAGATTTTGGATTTTCATATTAGTGCTGCTCAGCCAGCACGTGTCCATTGTCACTCTGTAGCCATTCTCACCATTTCTGTGTTTCTCTGTCACGGAGTGGCCAGGGAAGAGGGTTCTCTCCTACTGCAGGTAAGATAGCAGGGCCTCCATGAACCCATCACTTTGGCACTGGGAAAGGCCTGACAGATCAGATGCAATGCGCTAACAAAGAAAGACGCTGAGACCCAGTGAGCCTTCATATGTCTGAGTCTTCTTACCCCAGGAATTCCTGCACATAATCTTGGCCAATCCCAGATATATGGAAAAACTGTACACACGAGGCACAAGAGTAGGGGCCAACTTCTTGTTGCTCCAAGGCGCTTACCACACTTTTCCTTGATGTCGGTCCACATAGCAAAGGTCATTCTGCACATGGTAGGAATCTATCAAAGGGAGCATTTGTCAGGTGTGTCTCATAAACCTTTTGCTCATTTGGACAACTTTTATCCAGATTTGAGCCATCAGATGAGCGAAAGAGTGTGGAAGAGTCCAGAAACAGTGCAGGAATCCAGCCGTTCATCAAAGAACTGTGCCAAAGAAAATTTGGCCATGAAAGACTAGAATGAAGTCTTAGTGAGGTTCCTAAAGTTTATGATTGAGGGGATTGTGAACATGATGTGAATCACATGTGGTGTTGATTTTTTTTTTCATATTTAACTACAATAAAAAAAGAGATAAAAGTAATTTATGGGGTTGAAATCAAGATTTCAAGGAAAAGCTGTTTTTCTGTCTCTTCTATTCTTTCTTGTACAGTTAAGATTTTATCTCACCTTTGAAATAGCAAGAATTGGCCATACACTTGTCTATATGGTCTGGTGTTTGGAGATTAAGAAAATGCCATTATTCCTTTCAAATTTTTAGTATAAACAAGATATTCTACAAGATTTTTCAGGTGACTGCAGTTAAGCTTTTATTTGCAAAGGAGTTTTTTGTTATTGTTTTTGTGGTACTAGGGATTGAACCCAAACTCATTCTACCTCTGAGATACACCACAGCCCTATTTTATTTTTTTTTTATTTTGAAACAGGGTCTCGCTGAGTTGCTGAAGGTCTTGCTCAATTGCTGAGGCTGGCTTCAAACCTTTGCTCCACATGTCTCAGCCTCCCAATTCCTGGGATCACAGGCCTGCATCACCTCACTCTGCTGCAAAAGAAGTTTTTAAGTGGCAGAAGCTGGTTTGGAGTAAAAACACTGGACATTTCCAGAGACAGTATGTTCCATGAGGAAGGGATTCTTATCTCTTGTTTCCTACTTTATCTCTGGTGCCTCTACAAGCTAGCACATAACAGGCACTAGTTAATTGATAGAAAGGATAGCTGACTGTCTCTTCTTCCTGCTGAGCTTCCAGAAAAATCAATGCAAAGTTCTTTTTTACCTTTTCCCTCATGACACTTAAGCAACACAGTAGCAAGCAATATTGACCTTGTTTGTTTGTTTTGCAGATCTCCCTTTGCATTTGAATGCTGCCATGTTTGAGGCAAATGGCGGCTGCGGTTATGTGCTGAAACCCCCAGTTCTGTGGGACAAGAACTGCCCCATGTATCAGAAGTTTTCTCCACTGGAAAGAGACCTAGACAACATGGAGCCTGCCATCTATTCTTTAACTGTAAGTAGGGCCCCTGTTATTAGAACGTAGTGAGGCATTGAAGGCTTCCTGAATATAAGCTGGTTTGGTTTTGTTTTTCATGATTGGCTTTTTTTAGTACTTTATTGGTGCATTATAGTCCCACATCATAATGTAGTTCACAGTGATGGTGACATACATGCACACAGCACTTGGTGGGCTTCACCTCGGCTCCCTCCTCATTCCCCCCACCTTCCCCCTACAAGATATTGAGATTGGCATGGGTATTCTCACATATTTACATAATGTCAATGGAAGTGTTTCCTTCATTGATTTTCCCTTTCCTCCCTCCCTCCCTCCCTCCCCTAAACCACCTCCCTGGCTGGCTCCACTGGGTTTCTCCTCCATTGTCTAAAGTCCCTCTTATATCCCAATTACTCCCTAGATTCCACATATGAGAGAAAACATATGACCCTTCACTTTCTGTGACTGGCTAATCTCACTTAACATAATGTTCTCCAGGCCCTTCCATTTTCTTGCAAAGACATTATTTTTTTCTTCTTTATTGCTGAGTAGAATTCCATTGTGTGTATATCCCAAAAATATGGAACGCTTCACGAATTTGCATGTCATCTTCACATAGGGGCCATGCTAATCTTCTCTGTATCAATCCAGTTTTAGTGCATGCTGCTGAAGCAAGCACTAAACTGGTTTTGAATTCAGGGCATTACAAAGCTGTCATGTCACAAGTCATGCCCAAAACAGTGGCCGCTGGTTAGTCTGCTGTTGTCAGGCACTATATTTGCCAGGGCCAAAGTAGATGGAGTTATGAAGCCCCTGCTTCACCCAATGTACTAGTGATAATCACTCTGTCTTCCAGGGCCCACAGAATCATAACTACAAGTGTACCCCATAAAACTTGAGCTCCTTTTTAGATCAGCTCATCTTAAGCTCCAACAAGCTCTAAGACCAGGCAAACTGGCATCCATAAGACATAGTCAAGCATCCTTCCTGCTTCTAATTAAAACATTATCATACCTGCATCTTTTTTGTGCCATTTAACCCTAAAATAACTTATTGTCAAAACTCCACAGACTCCCCTTAAAAACAGAGACCTAGTAGCTCTTCACTCAGCTCTTAATTTCCTAGTCTTTCACTCTCTTTTATGTAACAGAATCTGTGTGGGGTATAGGAAAGAGAGGGACAAGGTCATCTCTTCCCTCCACCTTGTCATCTTGTCCTTCTCTCTCCAAAGGAGTTTGTTCATGACACCTGGAAGAACCCCACTCACAGATTTTCTGACCATCCCAATTGCTCTTCTCTTCCCCTAACACAATAAGACAGTGGCCCCTTTCTATTTGACTATTTCAGCTAGAACTGAGTGTAGTTTTATCTGTTTACAGAAGACTATGAATTGATTTTTAACAACACACTCTGTTGGACAGTTGAAAGATTACAGTTGAGTGAAAGCAGTTGCCAAAGAAGGTTTTTCACATGATTTGAGTTATGTGACTAGCTGATTAACTACCACTTGTTTTGCTAAATGGTTTTTTATTAATCATTCACCGTGAACATTCCACATTCTTTGCAGAGGGAAACAGTAAGGTCCAGAGGTTGTCTCTGCTTCTCTTTCATCATCCTCGATCCTTTTTTTTTTTTTCTTCCCTTCAGATTGTCTCTGGTCAAAACGTGTGCCCCAGTACCAGCACAGGAAGCCCATGCATTGAGGTTGACGTCCTGGGCATGCCCCTGGACAGTTGCCACTTCCGCACGAAGCCCATTCATCGAAACACTCTGAACCCCATGTGGAATGAGCAGTTCCTGTTTCGGGTTCACTTTGAAGATCTTGTATTTCTTCGTTTTGCGGTTGTGGAAAACAACAGCTCAGCGGTTACTGCTCAGAGAATCATTCCACTGAAGGCTTTGAAACGAGGTAGAATGCAACTCCCAAGTAGCCCCCACACTACCCTGTTGTTTTTAAAGTAAGGAAAGGAATCCAAGAGGAGGGAGAGTTGGGGTGTGCTGGTGGCGGCAAAGTGAGCCATGTTTGGCGGTGGTGCCTGGTGGAAATCCAGTGTTGGAAGTGGGGTGGGCGTTAGATGCAGAGCAGGGAAAAGAGAGAGAATCCTGAGCCAAGGCCAGGGCTGTGGGCTTGTGGGTGACTTGGTGTGGCACTCCCAGAAATTCTGACCTGTGCATTGCTTCTCAAACTTCTATGTGCTCTCTTGGTAATAATATGCTGATCCTGATTCCATAAGCTGGGCAGGGCTTCAGCTTCTGCTTTTCTAACAAGCTCCCAAAAGGGCTGATCCTGCTAGTCTGTTAGAGACCAGATTCTACATATGTACCCCGCCTACCCTCTGAGCTCCACAAACACATTTCAATTTCTTGCTTTTTGTCAATTTCCTATTTCTCTTGTCTACTATGCAAGTAGCCCTGGTCATTATATTTGTTTGCTGAGATCTCCATAACAAAACCTCACAACAGAAGTTTCTTGTCTCACAGTTCTAATGGCTGGAATACTGAAATCAAGGTGTCCGCAGGTTGGATCCTCTCAGGGTCCTCACATGACCTTAGTCTGTGTGCACACCTTGGGTCTCTGTCTGTGTCCTAATATCCTCTTCCTATAGGGACACCAGGCATATTGGATTAGAGCCACCCTAATGACCCCATTTTTACTTAACCACCTCGTCAAAGGGCCTATCTCCAAATACAGTCACATTCTGAGGTACTGGGGGTTCAGGTTTCAACATATAAATGGGGGGCACAAGCTGAGTGTGGTGGTGCATGCCTGTAATTCCAGTACTTAGGAGGCTAAGCAAGAAGACTTCAGGTTCGAAGCCAGCCTCAGCAACTTATCAAGGCCCTCAGCAACTTAGTGAGACACTGTTTCAAAATAAAAAGCAAAATAGCGCTGGGTTATATATAGCTCAGAGGGAGAATGCCTCTGGATTCAATCCCCCAAACCACCATATCACCATATATAAATAGTCTCTCTATAGTCTCATTCTCTCTCTCTCTCTCTGTTATATATTATATATGGCACAGTTCACATATATAATTGTGCCATATATATGAGTGTTATAAATATATATGGCACAGTTCAACCCATGACAGTTATTATAGAAATATGAGAAAGAAGAAGAGAAAATACAATTTTTTAAAAAAAATTATCCATCTTTCCATCTCTCCAATATAATCACTTTAGGTATGCATCTTTTGCAGGCTTTATTTCTCTGCCCATGTATATGACACATGTGATATATTTTTAACAAATAGGCAAATCTTAGCCTTGGAGACTTACTGGTTTTAACTCTTTAATGTATACAGTGAACAACGTTTCATGCTAATAACTGTATATATGCATTACCACTTTTATTGGCAACGTATTAGTCCATTTTATGCTAACATGCTCATGCCGTAACTTAATCAAATCCCCACTGATAGAATATGTTATCATCAAAGCTGCTCTGAGATGGAACATCAACCCCCAGGAGACAGGGATTGTAGACACCTTGATGTCAAAATAATCAGGTTTTCCTGCTACTTTTCTTTCCCTCACCCATGACAGTCTCTTCTCTCTCTGTCCTTGACCTTATTTTCTTCAGGTTTTCTCCTTTCCTATATAGCATTCTACAGCAACCTTGACTGTACATTTGTATCACTTTGTTTGTTTGTTTGTCTATTTGAAGTTAAGGTTTTCTGTTTGAGGCTTAATTTAGAAATAGTACTGGGCAAGTTAATTACCCCTGGGTGGCCCAAAACCACCCCTAGAGGGCAGCACTCTCTCATGAAAGGTGCTAATAGTCACATGCCCAACATCATCCACTGCCCATTTTCAGGTCCTGTTTCTACCTATCGTTGATTAATCTCCATGGAGTATCTTCTTTGCAGAACTCTGTAGTGCATGATTAACAGGCTTTTCTCAATTCTATGTTATTCCAGGCTATCGACATCTCCAGCTACGAAGTCTCCATAATGAAGTCTTGGAAATCTCTAGTTTATTCATAAACAGCAGAAGAATGGAAGAAAATTCCTCTGGCAGTGCCTTGCCAGCCTCTTTGGTAATTAAGTCCTGTTTTGCTTAGCACATTTGAGGGAATCAGTACACTGAAGGTGGGCTTTCTAGAGGTACAGCACAGTGGTCAGTGAGTCATTAATTAAGTCGCTATGGCAATAATAACAATAAGAGCCAACACTCTCTACATATATACTGACTCACTAGTTCCCCACATAAAACCCATGTCCATGGAAGTGTGAGAACCACCGGACAGGCACTCACCCACGAAGGCAGGGTGGCTTATTTAAACAATAAATACTTCTTTCACTAACTGGTTACTTTCATCATGCTTCATCTTTAAATTAAAATATATATTTAAAGTGTGCCCATTGATTCCCCTCTCTACATGTTTAATCTGATCACTTTTGTATCAATCTTTGGCTGCAGCATAGCCCTAATGAGCTTCAGAAAGACACCTGTGCTCTTAATGGCACTGGCTTGGACCCCCCTCCTCAAAACAGCCCTGCCTTCTCCCCTGGCCTTTTCTTTCCCTCATCCATGACAGTCTCTTCTCTTCTCTGCCCCTGACTTTATTTTCTTCAGGTTTTCTCCTTTCCTATATAGCATTCCACAGCAACCTTGACTGCATATTTGTATCACTTGTGGAACTTTAGAAAAATCCTTGTGCCCAAGCCACAGTCCACAGCAATTAAACCAGACTCTCCAGCCATAGGCTCCAGGCATCAGTCTTTTACAAGATCCCGAGGTAGCCAGGCGTGGTGGCACATGCCTATAATCCCAGTACTTGGGAGGCTGAGACCAAAGGAGCTCAGGTTCAAGGACAGCCTCAGCAATATAGCAAGACTCTCAGCAACCTAGTGAAACCCTGTTTCAAAACAAGAAATAAGAAGGGCTGGAGGTGTAACTTGGAGGTAGAATGCCCCTGGGTTCCACCCTCGGTACCAAAAAAACATCTCCTTCAGTGATTCCAGTGTGCGACCAAGGTTAGAACAACACAAGTTGGTCAAGGTGGAGGGAGGTGTGGACTTCATCTTGTGCAGAGGATGGGGAAGCAGGAGTGGGGTTGCCTGGTACCAGAGAGTAGGAATCGGATACTTTCAGAGAGGCAAAGTGGGGCTTCATGCCCAGCTCTGGGCTAGTTGCCCTCAATGTCTACTGGAGCCAAAGACTGTGCAAATGCCAGGAATTAACTGTCTTTACTCACAACACTTCTGACGCCAGGTGTCTTTTCCAACACCATGGCTTCCACTCTCCAGCCCTGGGCTCCAGGCATCAGTCTTTTAGGAGATCCCTAGGTAGCCAGAGCTCACAGTCCTGCATTTTACTTTGATTCTGATGCCATCCACCTGGAGCAAGCATGAGGTCCCACAAAACTGCCCCTGCTTCAGATGCCAATCACAAGTTCCAGATTGTCACTAGGACATGTGACCAACCAGCTATTAATTCAGGAGTTTCCCATGACCCCCTCAGGTTGGATAATTTGCTAGAATGGTATACAGAATTCAGGAAAGCTTTTGCTTACTCTTAGTAGTTTATTATAAAAGATACAGCTTGAGAACAGCCAAATGCAAGGGATGCATTGGACCAGGTGTGTGTGTGTGGGGGGGGGAACACTTCGAGAACTTCAATGTTCACCAACCCAAACCTCTCCGAACCTCATCATTTAGGATTTTATGGAAGTTCTGTTACATAGGTAGAGTTGATTACATCATTGGTCAGTGGTGATTAATTTAATCTTCACCTTTCACCTTTCTCTCTCCCTGAGGTCTGGCAGTGGGACTGAAAGTTCCACCCCTGTAATTATGCCTTGGGCTTTCTCAGTCACTAGTCATCTTATTAGCAACAAAAGACACTTTTATCACTTCAGAAAGTCCAAGGATCCACATATATATTTTTTAATTATATCACACTGTGCCATCCTTGGGGTTCTGAGGCAGTACCATATGTACTTGGCAAGTATGTATCCTTTGAGTCCTGTGTGGTGGTGCACACCTGTAATGCTAGTACTTGGGAGAATCACAAGTTCAAGGACAGCCTCAGCAACATAGCAAGACTCTCAACCTAGGGAGACCTTGTGTCAAAACAATAAATAAAAGGGCTGTGGGTTGTAGCTCAAAGGTTCAGAGGTAGAACACCGGTGGGTTCAATCCCCAGTACCACACACACAACAAAAAGTATGCATCCTTTGACCATGAATGACATCACCTCCCTTTGCTGAAGCGAATAACTAGAAATCACCCTGGATTTCTCCCTCTCTCTTATGTCTCCCCATTAAGACTTGATAATTCAATCCCATTAGTATCTTTTTAATCTATTCATCTCTACAATCTTCTTGGCTCTTATTCATTCTTACCTAGCAATGACAGTGAGTTCCTCCTGGCTGGTCTCTTTTCCTCTGGATTTGTGCCCCTCTGTCTGTCTTTTCTTAGGACCTTGCAGCCAGATCTACCTAAAATCTAAATCTGATCTGTCATTCCTCATCAGAAACCCTCCTCTGGTTCTCCATTGCTTTCAGGGTAAAGTGTTACCCGAGGTAACACAATCCATTGCTGAAGGGTGGTAAGGGAAGGATGTGAATGCATGTAAGTGGGCTGGGCAGAGAGTCCAGGAAAGCAGAGAACTCCTGGGTCATCTAGCGAAGCAGCTGTTACCCAGCTCTCAGCTCCAGCTGCTTGTTGCCAAAGCTTTCGGCTTTTCAAGAGGATCAGGACATCTGGATTTTTGTAAATGTTGGTAACTTTTCACCTTTTTAAAAACATAGTGCAGGCTAAACCATAAAATTAAAGTGTATGTGTGTTTTATAGGATGCAAATAAAACCTCAGTAAAACTGATTAAATAAAAACACATTGTACAAGCATAATGGAACAGCCAACCTTTCCTCTCCACCCCAAATAAAAATAAAGTCCATGCTAAAACACTTTGGCCCTTTGGCTACCATCTTGCCCGTTTTAATCTAAATTTTAGCCAGTTAGACAAAGCCAGGCAGGATTGTGCTTTGCCTGCAGTTCCAGACTTTCTCCCTCCAACGTGTGAGTCACCAGCCTTGCTGAGGCACCCAGAATGCCCAACCCTAGAGGCACCTCTGAGCCTGCACATGTGCTACATTGATTTGGGATTCACTTGTCCCACTCTTCTTCATCAGTTAACTCACACAATATTTAAATGAGACCACTCACAGGAAGTCCTCTCTGGTTTTCCTCAATCCTGGGCTGGGTCCATTGCTCTGGGTTCCCAAGGAACTTACCATGCTTCTTAAAATTGTCCTCTTTCTTTCTCTCACTGTCTCATTCAACTTGGGGCCGTGGGAGGCAGGAATAATGTCTAAATTGTCCCTCCAACTCCAAAATTATGCAAAATGCCCTCCATAAATGATTTCATGTTTTGAATTAATTAATGTATCTGCTTGAAGAGTTATGAGTTACATATCTACCGACCTCTTCCCAATAGATAAACTTTTTTGTTTTATAATTATTTGTGTGCCTGGACCATGAACTCTCTAAATGCAGAACATCTTTATTTATCATGCAAAATTCTAGCCCAGTTCCCTGCAGAGAGATAGAACTCGATAGCTACTGTAGAATGTCAGTCTATAAGGACTAACATGCATTTTAGATAACATTGGTCCCTAATTATGATGGAGAGATACTGTGATGATTCAAAACAAATATTAATACTTTGGTGATGTGCTGCTAAATATCCCCAGTAGACTGTTGAGGAGGATGTGCACTGTCTCTTCTACCACTAACATCAGATTGTAAATGGGTTCTCATCTTTTGCATTTACATGTCCATATACATACATCCAAGTACAACACTTCTTTAGTCAATAGAGCCTAGAAATAACATGTTATTTAAATAGAAGGAGGAATCATGTGATCTTCCTTGACAGATGTTTAATACAGAAGAGAGAAAATGTTTGCAAACTCACAGAGTCACAGTGCATGGAGTCCCAGGTCCAGAGCCCTTTGCTGTTTTCACGATAAATGGAAGCACCAAAGCAAAGCAGCTTCTCCAACAGGTAAGTCTACTGATCTGGAGTTAGGAGAATCCAAAATCTAATGTGTATGGATGTACACTGTGTGCAGCTGTGTGTGTGTAAGCATACACAGGGACAGAAGTACGCAAAATACACAAAAGTCCATGTTGATGATATGTCTTTTGAATATTTGTAAATGTGTCATTCAGAATTGATATTTTGTCCAAGAATGATCTGAGGAATCTTGGTACCACTAGAAAAACTGTCCTAACTATAGATAACAATTCAATTTTTTTTTAAACAAGGTCTTGGTAAGTTACTGTGCACTGGGATCACAGGTGTGCTGCACCACCATGCCCAGCTATGGAAATTTAAACAATTCTTCAGCTATATAAAATACTGAGCTCAGCCAGGTGTGGTGGCACATGCTTGTAATCCCAGTACTTGGGAGGCTGAGACAGGAGGATGGCAGGTTCGAGGCCAGCCTCAGCTACTTAGTGAGCCCTCTGCAACTTAGTGAAAACCTACTTCAAAATAAAGAATTAAAAATAGAGGTGGGTGTATAGCTCAGAGGTAGAATATCCCTGGGTTCAATCCCCAGTTCAAATAAAATAAAATAAAACACTGAGCTCTAGAAGCATAGAAACCAGAATGAATGGTTTTTCAACCATATATACTTTTTCCCTCTAAGCCTAGACATAGACCTCATCTTCCTTCTTAACACAGCACTTAGTAATCAATCAGAATTTGCACACGAGCTGAATGAAGTCTTTTTGTCATCCTAGGAGTTGAATGAGATCTGAGAGCAGCAGCACAGACCACATGAACAAAGCACACGTCTCCAACCCCTCCAGCCTAAGGCTTCCTTTTGTGTATCTAGCAGTCCCCTTTCCCCCTTTCCCTGGACCTTGATCTTGGCCTTTGAGTTCCTGCCCCCCTGGTGGTATAAGAAAGCATGGAGAGCTTAAATAAGAGAAAGTGAATTTCTGACACAAAGCCCTGTAGGAGAATTGGCCTTAGCTCCCTTGTACTGAGACACTTCTGCTCTGGATCCCTTTAGCAATCTTTGTGGCCTTCTGCAGCTAGAATGGCTTCTGTGGCAAGATTTGTAAGAGAGGAAGAACAGTGAGCAGCATCCGGAAGAAGGTGGGCAGCTCCCCAAGGGCAAGCCAGGGCCATGTATAAGTTATTTTCTCTGCATGCCAGAATCTCTACCCCTGTTTGACACAGTGGCCTAGGGTCCTTGCAGAATCTTTTATCTTTAACCCACTTCAGAACTCCTTGAGAGTAAACCAAGGGGAGCAGTGACCAAGGGGAGTGACCCAGGAGCTCCCTCTGAAGTTAGGGTGTATGACAAAATGAAATGGAACTGGAATCGTATGAAGTGTGGAGGAATTAAAAACCAATTGAACAGCCAGGGAGACGTGGTGGCACATGCCTATAATCCCAGTACTTGGGAGGTTGAGACAGGAGAATCAGAGGATCGGAGGTTTGAGGCCAACCTCAGCAGCTTAGCAAGACCCTGTTTAAAATAAAAAGGGCTATGAGTGTAGCTCAGAGGTAGAACATCCCTGGGTTCAACCACTAGTACCACACACGTGCACAAAACAATTGAACAACCATACCATGTTTTAATTAGTGACCCTATCCTTTGAAAGCACATCTCTATGCACAAGTCAACATGTTGCGCAACATTTTATAATTGACTTAAGTGGAGTCACAGAAAATTGCTTAGATGTCACATTTCATAGATTATCAAACAGAAGCTACTGTCAGGGGGTTTGTGGTTTTTGTTTGTTGGGTTGGATGGTTTGGGTTTTGTTTTGTTTTGTTTTTTCTTGTTTTGCTGTTGTTGTTGTTGTTGTTTTGTAGGGCTGGGGATTGAACCCAGGGGCATTCTTCCTCCAAGGTATACCTCCAGCCCTTTTTATTTTTGTTTGAAACAGAGTCTCACTAGGTTGCTGAGAGTCTTGCTACATTGCTGAGGCTGTCCTCAAACCTGAGATCCCTCCTATCTCAGCCTCCCAAGTACTGGAATTACAGATGTGCACCACTATGCCCAGCTCTCATTTGTTTTTTAACCAATCAGCCCATGAACTTTAGTGTCTATTATCACAAAGCTCTGTGAGCCTCCCATAAAAAGCATCCCCTTACTTTATTGTCTCCCCATACAAGTAATCAAATAAGTCCTCGGGACTGAGGAGGGAGACACTGGCCCTCTCGTGAAAAGTTCAGGTCCTAAATTATTCCCATTGTCAAAGTTATGGATTTAAATCAATCCATTTGTCTTGGCCCTGGTAGAATCGATAGCATGGCCTCTATTTTGCACCAAGAGCCCGAGTGGAGGGATCAGAACCTTCTGAGCATCTTCTGCTCCCACTGTCCTCAGCACATCACATCTTGCTTTTTCTCCAAGTGAAAAAATGTGAGCTCTGGTGGCTGCAGCACTGGCAGGGTCTGGAGACGAGGGCGTTTGCTTAATCCAGACCAGGTAGCAGCTTTCTCTCATCGCCTAGCCATGTCTCACAGACAGGCAGCAAAGGGAGTTTCTTCACTGTGACTGGCCTTCACTCCCTGTGAGTCCAATGTTTAGTCAGTAATAGGCATGAGAACCACCCAGTAAAAATAACAGCTTAGGAGCTGGGTATGGTGTCACATGCCTGTAATCCCAGTACTTGGGAGGCTGAGACAGGAGGATCGCATGTTGGAGACCAGCCTTAGCAACTCAGGGAGACCTGTTTCAAAAAATTTTTTTAAATTAAAATATGAAGCTGGGCATGGTGGCGCATGCTTGTAATCCCAGCATTTGGGAGGCTGAGACTGGAGGATCCGGGTTCGAGGCCAGCCTCAGCTGCTTAGTGAGGCCCTCCGCAACTTAGTGAGACCTTGTTTCAAAATAAAGAATAAAAAAAAAGTAGGGCTGAGGCTGTAGCTCGAAGGCAGAATGCCCCCAGGTTCCATCCCCAGTACTGCAAAAAAAAAAAAAAAAAAAAATTAAAATATGGGTGTAGCTTGGAGATAGAATGCTTCTGGGTTCAAACTCCAGTTCCAAAAAGAAAAAAATAAAGATTGTTACTATTACTGTTCCCATTTTATAGATAGAAAAACTGAATCTCTAGGGGAATAAATCTCTTATCCAACACTTTACAGACAGTCATAAAAGCGAACCCCAGAGCCTCGTCTCGACCATTGCATTTGACTGCACAGGGTCAGTAGCCAACAAAGAAAACAACCCTTCAGGCACACTGTCAAGAGAGTGGTTTACTGCAAGGAGAATTCCCAGCAACTGACATCAGATGAGAATTTATCCCTGTGAACCCTCCATGAGAAGATGATTCCAATGTGAGAAAAAGACTATATTAGTAAAAACTGAACTAGGTTCTTTACCCTTGGTCCTGTGTTGCAAGATTACAAAGGGCTAAGTTCATGGAGTGAGAAATCTAAAGTTTTTAATTCAGTAAGAGCTCTCATTCCAGCAGTGGGAAAATGTCTTTTGGGGATCATGAATAAATTGTGCTATTGCGCAGAGTGGACACAAACAATCCTTTCTGGACATACGAGAAATCTTAGATCTTCCAAGAAGTATTACACAACACTCCAGAGTAGGTTTCATGTATACATTGTGATCACTGAACATCAGGAAGACTTTTTTGAATTTAAATCTGTGTGCCTGATTTTACCTTTGCTTTTTCTTTAGATCCTGATCACTGAACAAGATACCAAACCCATCACCACAGACTATTTTCTGATGGAAGAAAAGTATTTTATATCTAAAGAAAAGAATGAATGCAGGAAACAACCGTTCCAGAGAGCCATTGGCCCAGAGGAAGAAATTATGCTTATTTTAAGCAGTTGGTTTCCGGAAGAAGGCTACGTGGGCAGGATTGTCTTAAAAACCCAGCAGGAAGTAAGTGTGTCCTGGGAGCAGCCTACACAGTAACCCTTTGTATGTGTTTTAACCATCTCGCCACTCACCACCTCCCTCCTATCCTGAATTTCTTGTAATTGCAATTTGGTTTATATTCTTTTTCTTGAGTAAGCGCAGAGAAACTACTTCATTTTTCTGCACATATTCAGAAGGTTATCTCCAAGGTGCAGAAATTCATTCTAAAAAGCATCCTTTATAAAACAGAGAGAGCAAGAACTTAAAGCATTCTTGTGTATGTTATCAGTTGCAGGTCCAGTGTTTTATATGTATGTGTCAAAAGACATTGTAGCTGGATGTGGAGGAACATGCCAATAATCCCAGCTACTCAAGAAACAAAGGTGGGAGGATGGTGAATTCAAGGCCAGCCTAGGCAATTTAGTGAGACTTGTCTCAAAAAAACAAATAAACACAACACAATGAAAAGAGATTGTGAGAGTCACATTATGGTAGTGCCCCCTACTACCCACAGGGGGTGTGGTCCACAGGGGATATGGTCCAGGCCCTTCAGTGGATTCCTGAAACCTTGTAAAGAACCCAATCCTATACACAAGCACTATGTTACTGTGACAGTTGGTCTGATAACCAAGACAGCCACTTTGACTAATGAACAGGTAGTCCATTATGGATATGCTAGACAAAAGAATGATTCATGTCCTGGCGGGGACGGGACAGGACAGCAAGAAATTTCATCATGCATACAGTTAAAATTTAGGATTATTTATTTCTGGAATTTTCCATTTAATATTTCTAGACTACACTTCTGAAACCACACAAATCAAAACCTCAGACAGGGGGACTACTGTACTGTGTAATGCAGGGTTTACAGGCATCTTACATTTTGAGGCTTATTGCTTTCTGTTAATTTTAGCTAATACAGGTTGGGTATCTCTAAACTTTTTCAAACCATACATTGCATAATCATTTACAGCGTTGAAAGGTCTCAAACACACATGATGTTGAATGATATCATTTTGCATAGTACCTGTAAAGTCTGTGCAAGTAATCCAAAATTTAAAAAATCCAACATCTCAAACACTTCAAGGTCCCAAGCACTTCGAGTAAGAGATACTCAACCTATAAAAGGTTCTAAGCTTGTAAATAAAACAACAGTATTTGAAAATATTCTATAATTTCGCATAAAATAAGAATAATGTCTCGGGCTTGGTCAGAATTAGTAAAAATTTATATTATGTGTGCCGATTGGACCCAGGGGCATTCTACTTCCGAACTCCACCCCCAGAGCTATTTTTTATTCTTTATTTTGAAAGAGTCTCACTAAGTTGCAGAGAGCCTCATTAAGTAGCTGAGGCTGGCTCTGAACCTACATTCCTCCTGTCTCAGCCTCCCAAGAACTGGGAACACAAATGTGTGCCACCACGCCTGGCCCCATACAGGACATTGACATTGGCATTGGTATTCTCACATATAGACATAATGTCAATGGAGTGATTCCTTCATTGATCCTCCCTCTCCTCTCCCTCCCCTAGACCACCTCCCTGGCTCCACTGAAGTTTCTCTTTCATTATCTGGAGTCCCTCTGGTGTCCCAATTATTCTCTTAGCTTCCACATATTAGAGAAAACATATGACCCTTCACTTTCTGTGACTGGCTAATCTCACTTAACATAATGTTCTCCAGGTCCATCCATTTTCCTGCAAATTATATAATTTTGTTCTTCTTTATTGCTAAATAGATTCTATTGTGTGTATTTCCCATAATTTTGTAATCCATTCATCTGTTGATGGACACCTGGGTTGATTCTATAATTTGGCTATTGTGAATTGTGCAGCTATGAACATGGATATGTATATATTACTGTAGTTCTCTGATTTCAGTATGAGGGCTATTGTTATCTTCTATTCATAAATTGTGGCTTATGTGGCTGAAACTCCATAAATATAAGCCGAATGGGGCTTTGAGGAATCCTCTTAAAAGTGATACATTGTGAGTTTGGCATGGTGGTACACCCCTGGAATCCTAGTACTTGAGAGGCTGACTCAGGAGGATTGCAGGTTTGAGACCAGCCTCAGCAACTTAGCAAGGCTCTCAGCAACTCAGTGAGACCCTGTTTCCAAATAAAATAAAATAGGGCTAGAGAGTGTATCTCAGAGGTAGAATGCCTCTGGATTCAGTCATCAGTAACACACACACACACACACACACACACACACGCACGCACGCGCGCGCGCACGCGCACAAAAAAAGTTTTTTTTTTGTTTTTTTCAGTACTAGGGATTGAACTCAGGGGCGTTCTACCGCCGAGCTACACCCCCTATTTTTCATTCTTTACTTTGAAACCGGGTCTCACTAAGTTGCGGAGTGCCTCACTAAGTAGCTCACTAAGGCCAGCCACGAACCCGGATCCTCCGGTCTCAGCCTCCCAAATGCTGGGATTACAAGCATGCGCCACCACGCCCGGCTAAAAGATGTATTATTGTTGGACATTTTATGTGGCAATTTAGAACCTTTTTAATTTTTTTAAAATATTTTCTTATTTCTTGCTTCCTGGTTTGGGAAATGCTGAGATTATAAATTCTGTTATGTGAATTACTCCAACCTCACTCTCTGACTAAACTCTATTGTAATCAATACAGTGGCATGTTATGTAACCACATCCTATTATACAGTAAAATCTCTAGGAGTGAACAGGAAATGGTGAGTACAGTCTTTTCAGTAAGAAGAAAAAAGTTATAGAATGGCATGTGTGGGAGGGTACAGTCTTGTTTTATGTAATAAAAATGGAGAACTCTTCTTCTCCAAACCCCCACCATGATAGGATGAGCAGAGTCCAAAAATCTCAGTCATGTAGAGGTTAAGACAGGAGTTTAACAGGTTTGAGGCCAGCCTCAGCAATTTAGTGAGCCCCTGTTTCAAAATAAAAAACAGAAAAGGCTGGGGTGTAGCTCAGAGGTAGAATGCCCCTAGGTTCACTCTTCAGTATAAAAAATAAAAAATTTTTTTAGTCATGTAAGTTGTAGGGCCGTGATTGCACAGTTAATGAATGACTGTGGTGAGTCTCTGCAGGCAAGCCTCAGGAGCTCCTCTTTTACCATCTTGGTTAGTTTGGCACCACCTGGTGGCAATTTTCCATTCTGACTTTAGTATTAATGGAACAACTCTGGGTCCTGTGGCTGGTTGGAACTTCCAGGACAGAACAGCGATTCTTGGATTCTTCTGCGTAGTTAGCACCATTTCATGGCATGGTCTGGAGGCATGAGGCCAGGAGCATGCTGGGAATAGGGGGGTTTCCTGCCAATCCCCTCCCGAGATGGGGCTGCTGCTGGTTGCTTGCCTTGTTTCTCCTCCCCTCCGGCAGATTACTTCCAGCTACTCTCAGTTGAGAATGGAGGCTAACGGAAGACAGGAGCCGTATGACAATCACATTATATCTAAGCTCACAGAATTTCAGGGCTATGTTGTATATATTTCTCACATACACCAAATATATTTGTGCATCCATGACAGATGTTAAGGAGACTATATAACCTAACAGTGTGTGTGTGTGTGTGTGTGTGTGTGTGTGTGTGTGTGTAGAATGAGATTTAAAAAAAAAAGAAGAAAAAAGGATGAGAAGGTTAGGCTTGGTGGCACACACCTGTAACACCTGTAATCCAAGTACTTGGGAGGCTGAGACAGGAGGATTGCAGGTTCGAGGACAGCCTCCGCAAGTAGTGAGACTCTCATCAACCTAGCAAGACCTTCCAAATAAGAAGTGAAATTGGACTGGGGGTATAGCCTGGAGGTAGAAGGCTCCTGGGTTCCACCCTCAGTACCACAAAAAAAAAAAAGGATGAGAATAGGGAAACTTTGCTTTTTTTTATTGATATATTTCTATACTGTTTGAATTTGTGGAGGGGGGGGGCACTGGGATTGAACCCAGGAGCATTCTATCTCTGAGCTACACCCCTAGCCTTATTTATTTATTTATTTATTTATTTATTTATTTATTTGGGGTTTGTTTTTTTTTTTTTTTTTTTCGGTACTGGGGATTGAACTCAGGGGCATTCTACCTCCGAGCTACACCCCCAGCCCTATTTTTTATTCTTTATTTTGAAACCGAGTCTCACTAAGTTGCAGAGTGTCTCACTAGGTAGCTGAGGCTGGTCGCAAACCCGGATCCTCTGGTCTCAGGCTCCCGAATGCTGGGATTACAAGCGTGTGCCACCACGCCCAGCTATTTATTTTTTTTTAAACAGTGTCTCACTAGGTTACTGAGAATCTCACTACATTGTTGAGGCTGTACTGGAACCTGTGATCCTCCTGTCTCAGCATCCTAAGTGCTGGAGTTACAGGCATGTGCCACCATTCCCAACATAAAAATTTGTAGTACATTTACCTGTAAACATTAGATAGATAGATAGATGACAGATGATAGATAGATAGATCTCTATAATAAAATTCACTGAAAGCCAATTCACCAAAAGCCAACCGAACTGATGACCAGTTCTCATAATTACTGAGGATTTTTCCAACATCCATCTCAATGAGGTTTACTTCTGGCCATTGTTTCAGCCTTTTCGCTGTGGGTTTGTTCACATGGCCTGGCTGAGTGTCAGTTTCCTACATCTCACATTTCAGATGTCTAGCATTTCTTAAAGCGATCAAGGTCTATACAGGAATGGACTGGTTTTTCTTAAGTGCAATTTATTGTGTTCTTATTTGGCTTTGGCAGTTGGCAATATGGTATGTTTTCTTTCTACAAATTCATCTAGAGTTGGACTCTCAAAGTCCACAGCTAATAGGAGCAGATGAACTGGCTTACTCTGGGCCAGACCTTCTGGGTGTGTCAGCAGAAATCCAATGCTTTTTCCTCGCAGAAGACCAGTATATCCTTTCAGAATAGTTGATGAAATATTAACTAATGCATGAAATGTAAAGCTAAGAAGTTGTTTCTACATTGCCAAGATACAGCTCAAAATTTGCTTAATTTTTCTTCCCTTACTCTGCATCACCTTACCAATTACTGTATGTTGCTTTTTTAACACAGACCATAGAAGAAAAAAGCATTGTTCAAGATGACAAAGAGGTGATCCTGAGCTCAGAGGAGGAGAGTTTCTTTGTCCAAGTGCATGATGTTTCTCCAGAGCAGCCTCGAACAGTCATCAAAGCACCCCGCGTCAGCACCGCACAGGATGTCATTCAGCAGGTAAAAGCCAAGCCTCTCCTTGGGGGCAGAGGGCCTAGCTCAGTAGCAGAGTACTTGCGTTGCATTCAGGAGGCCCTGGGCTCCCTCCCCAGCACCACACACAATAGAAAATAAAAACTCTCCTTTCCTCATCTCAGTCATTTTGTCAGTATAAGTTATAGGTGCCAGGCATAGTGGCACATGCCTGTAATCTCAGTACTTGGGAGGCTGAGACAGGAGGATCAGAGGTTCAAGGCCAAGCCTCAGCAACTTAGCAAGACCCTGTTTCAAAATAAAAAAATAAAATAGGACTGAGGGTGTAGCTCGGAGGAAGAATGCCCTGGGTTCAATCTCCAGAACCACAAAGAAAAAATAAATTATTGGGATAAATCAGGTATCTATGCATTGACGGCTCATTTTATGAATGAAGTTCTAGAACCATGGGACCTGAAAAAGGAGAGTGTGCCTCTTAAGGGTAAGAAATATTAATTTCTTCGACAGATACTTAGCGTGTACAATGAGTTTGGAGCTCTGTGAAGCACTGATGATGGATTTAGGTGGCTCTCCAGAGTGGTAGTTTCATAGTCCCAGAAATGCCTGAGCCGATATCTAACAATCATCCCTCAAGAATCCTTCCAAAGACAAGCAGGGGGCCTGCTCTGACCTTCCCCCCTCCTCTAGGTCGGGCTTGTTACATGGCTCCAGAGGATTCTTTCTTCCCTTCATGGCATCCTCATGGTTTGCATTCATTAAACACCTATCTGAGAAGTGACAGAGCACAATGGTTAGGGGCAAAAGCCCTTGACCAAGTTGCTCTAGGTTCAAACCCAGCTCTACTTCTTGCTTGACTCTGAGATCTGTGCCTCAGGTATACTGGATTCTGGTAAACTAGCTCTGTGGGGTTAAAAAAAAAAAAAAAAATCCCTGATTTGTTCCTGTTGTGTAAGTACTCCTATACTGTCTGATTTCCCTAGTCCATTCCAGCACACCTTTAGTTGACTTTGAATTCCACATTCTCAGCTCTTTGCTCAACTTTGCTTTCCTCAAATACAGCAGAGTATCTGGGACATAGTAGGTCCTCACTAAACTTTTTTTTTTGGTGGTGGTGGTGGTGGTACTAGGGATTGAGCCTAGGGGCATTGTACTCCCAAGATATACTCCCCAGCCCTTTTTATTTTTTGTTTTGAAACAGGGTCTCACTAGGCCACTGAAAGTCTCACTCAGTTGCTGAGGCTGTCCTTAAACCTGTGATTGATCCTCCTGTCTCAGCCTCCCAAGTACTGGGATGACAGGCACAGGCCATCACACACACCCAGCTCTCACTAAACACTTGATGAATGAATAAATGTCAAAATGAAAGGTATTTTTGTATTAAATGAAAGGGGAGATCATGTGACTTCTAAAATCCCTTGGACATGCATCTGTAATAAAGAGGACATGTTTGGATGAGAGGCTCCTGGGGGGCAGGGTTCTTCTGCTCATGAGCTGCATGACTCTCATATCTGTGAGCTTTGGTGCATGCAGAAAATCCAGTTCAATTCTTTATTCTATCACTTGGAGCCATGTATACTCTGGAATCTGTTCACTTTCTATTATTTTAAGCTTCCTCATCTGGATTCTGCTTAGCTTTTATAAACTTAAGCTTCCTCATCTAAACCATAGATTTCTAGGAAACCAAATGGGGTGAATCGAGAAGTATTGTACAACTACATAAATCTAAAATGAAGCCTTAGCTGGGCGTGGTGGCGCACGCTTGTAATCCCAGCATTCGGGAGGCTGAGACCGGAGGATCCGGGTTCGCAGCCAGCCTCAGCTACCTAGTGAGGCACTCCACAACTTAGTGAGACCCAGTTTCAAAATAAAGAATAAAAAAAAAATAGGGCTGGGGATATAGCTCGGAGGCCCCTGAGTTCAATCCCCAGTACCGCAAAAATAAATAAATAAATAAATAAATAAATAAATAAATAAATAAATAAATAAATAAATAAAATGAAGCCTTAGGTGACACAATCCGGAAGATCCTCTCCATCTCTGAAGTTGGTACTACTTTTCCACCCTCAGGTTTCATTTTCAATAAATACAAATGTTGGAGAGACTTCATGCAGTTGATCCTAACTTATCTTTCAGACCTTATGCAAAGCCAAATATTCCTACAGCATCCTGAATAACCCAAACCCAGGGGATTATGTGCTTTTGGAAGAGGTGGTGAAAGACATGCCCAACAAGAAGTCCTCTACCCCAAAGTCCTCACAACGAGTCCTCTTGGATCAGGAGTGTGTGTTTCAAGCCCAGAGCAAGTGGAAAGGTGCAGGGAAATTCATCCTTAAGCTAAAAGAGCAGGTACAGGTAAGTTACTTTTCTCTCTTCATAAGTCATTTGATAGTCATAATCACATTCCAAATAGACTTGGGAGCTAGTGAAATCTAAGCGAAAGTCCCTGAGTAAGGCATTTTGGGTGGGAGAAAATTGCCAGGCTTTGCTTTTACTATGTAGAAAGAAACGTGCTTCCCTGTGTAGGTAAGAAGTCCAGAGAGGGGAGTCCCTCAGTGTTTCTTCCCAGAGCTCAATTTACCAGAGACAGAGTAGAAAAGGCTCTCTCTGACCTCATGTCATGTGACTGAGGACCCTGGGTTTAACCTAACATCAAAGGAAAGTTTATTTCCCCCACAGGCATCTCGAGAAGACAAAAGAAAGGGCATCTCTTTTGCTAGTGAACTTAAGAAGCTCACCAAGTCAACCAAGCAGCCCCGAGGACTCACATCTCTGCCTCAGCTCACAGCCTCAGAAAGTGTCCAAAACAAGGAGGAGAAACCTGTGGGTGGCTTGCCCTCCAGCGACACAATGGACTGCCGACAATGACCAAGGGCAGCAGTGTTTTACCCAGGTACACTGTCTGTCACTGCACCATCTGAAAAAGGGCTCAACTGAAAGTGCTTTGTAAGGAAGATTTGGTTGGTGGGACCTTGTCTTTTCCCAGAGGATGCCCCCTGAAGGCAGGTGGGAATGATGCCTTAAAACAAGGCAAAGGCTCTGAAGATAAAAATAACTGGAGGTTTTAAAATTTTAGACATCTGACCAGGCATGGTGGCACATGCTTGTAATCCCAGTACTTAGGAGGTTGAGACAGGAGGATCCAGGTTCTCGGCCAGTCTCAATTAGTTAGTGAGGCCCTCGGCAACTTAGTGAGACCCTGTTTCAAAATAAAGAATAAAAAATAGAGCTGGGGGTGTAGCTCGGAGATAGAATGCCCCTGGGTTTAATCCCCAGTACCACAAATAAATAAATAAATAAATAAATAAATAAATAAATAAATAAATAAATAAATAAATAAATAAATTTAGACTTCTGTATTTTGTAGGTAACTAAGATAACTGAGGGCCACGACAGCCCTATTTTCATCAGACATAGGACTATCTTCATTATTAGTAATGCACATGAACAGTCTTTAAGGGCTCTTTGAATCATTCAGCTTATATTCTTTTGGATTTCTAGTTTTATGTTGTTCTAATTTAGGTTTGATTTAGCTTCAACAACTTTTTTTTTTTTTCTTTTGATACTGGGCAATAAACTACCTCTAAGCTACACCTCTAGCCCTATTTATTAACTATGTGGTACTGGAGATTGAACCCAAGGACATTCTACCTCTGAGTGATACCCCAGCCCTAGTTTATTTTTATTTTCAAACAGGGTCTCATTGGGAGAATTACAACTCCAAGGACAGCGTCAGCAACTTAGTGAGAATCTCAGCAACTTATTGAGACCCTGTTTCAAAATAAAATAGGGCTGGTGGTATAGCCCAGAGGTAGAAGGCCCATGAATTCAACCCCTAGTACCAGACTACATTTGTAAGGCTCTTGCAAAATAACAGGCAAGGCCAAATATAGGAAACTGCCCTCTCCTGCATATCCTCCCTTCCCAGTGATTCAGGATTGCTGAGGTTTTGTAGGCAAAGATTCAATCAGAAAGAATTCATGCATACCACATAGCATCAGATAATCTCTGAGGAGGTTCAACACTCTTTTTCTGTTGAGATATCTGGTATCTCAAATTTTAAAGTTCCAGACTTGTTCTCTTTCTGCTCCAATGCTGCTGAGACAATCAGTGCCTCCTCCAAGAGCCAAGTGAGCTTTAGGACTATGCACCAATGTTGAACCTATCCAACTTTCAGAAAATGACTCACCATAGCAGTGGGTCTGTGAGCATGCCACGAAGATAGTGATCAACTTTAAAATAGTTTCCATAATCCCAGCATTCGGGAGGCTGAGACCGGAGGATCCGGGTTCGCGGCCAGCCTCAGCTACCTAGTGAGGCACTCCGCAACTTATCGAGACCTGGTTTCAAATAAAGAATAAAAAATAGGGCTGAGAGTGTAGCTCGGAGGTAGAATGCCCCTGAGTTCAATCCCCAGTACCGCAAAAAATAAAAATAAAAATAAAATAGTTTCCATATCCTGAACCTAACACCAAATAAACAGGTATGATAATGTTATACATGCCTATCTATTGTAATTTCTGTAACAAGAGTGAAATTATGCCAAGGCTGGAAAATCTGTCATAAATGTACTACTCTTCCCAGATCTGGTGGGGCATGCTTATAATCCCACTACCTGGGAGGTTGAGACAGGAAGATGGCACATTCGAGGCCAGCCTCAGCTACTTAGTGAGGGACTCCGCAGCTTAGTGAGACCCTGTTTCAAAATAAAGAATAAAAAATAGGAGTGGGGATATAGCCTGGAGGTAGAATGCCCCTAGGTTCAATCTCCAATATTGCCAAAAAAAAAAAAAGTACTACTCTACATTTAAGTAGCACTCCAAGATTGCACTGAGTATGTAAGAATACAACTCTACTGGAAATTTTACTTAAAAATAATATGCATACTATAATGAACATTCCCAATTGCTTATGTTTTAGGTGAGTGGGAGAGAACAATAGTGAATTAGATGATTGCCTTTGGGTTCAATTTTCCTGTAGCAAGCAGACATTTAGAATTATTTAGTTGACTTCACAGCTTTGTTAAAGTTGGGAAAGCTTTTCTTTAAAAATAGTCATTGATAAGCTGGGCATGGTGGCGCATGCTTGTTTTTTGTTTTTTCTTTTTTCGGTACTGGGGATTGAACTCAGGGGCATTCTACCTCCGAGCTACACCCCCAGCCCTATTTTTTATTCTTTATTTTGAAACCGAGTCTCACTAAGTTGCGGAGTACCTCACTAGGTAGCTGAGGCTGGCTGCGAACCTGGATCCTCCGCTCTCAGCCTCCCAAATGCTGGGATTACAAGCGTGTGCCACCACACCCGGCTGAGGCTGAGACCGGATCCTCCAGTCTCAGAGCCAGCCTCAGCTACCTAGTGAGGCACTCCGCAACTTAGTGAGACTCGGTTTCAAAATAAAGAATAAAAAATAGGGCTGGGGGTATAGCTCGGAGGTAGAATGCCCCTGAGTTCAATCCCCAGTACCGCAAAAAATAAATAAATAAAAATAAATAAAATGAAAATAGCCATTGATGCAACTTTGGGAATTTACATCCCATGCTGACCGCCTTTATGATAGCGTTTCCAAGAAAGAAAGCTAGAAAGAGAGGGGAGGGAAGGGGACAGGAAAGAAGAAGGGTTTTTCTGTATATGTGCTCATAAGAAAACAAGTTTGGTATTTTTGCCACTTTTTTAGTGGCACAGATTTCATGCTAATTTGTTCTAAAATGATCACATCTAAAGTTTCAATAATCATCATCTAAAAACTTCTTAAAAAATAAGTAAATATTCATCTTACTCTTCTCTGAAATAACAGCTACCCAACTGAAGGAATTCTACCTTTTCTTAAGAGTTGAACAATTTATCTCAATGTGATTTAAAAAAAAAAAAAAAAAAGCAACTTTTTTTTCTAAAGAACATGGTGTTTCAGGACAGAAATAGCCTAATGTTCTACCTCCTGGGAACATGATGTTCCAACATTGCTAGTTTATAAGAAAAACTCTCCCAAAAATCTAGTCACTAGAGCTGCGAGTTTCTGTTGAACAAATCCAAATTCTTATTAAGCTGTAAACGTTTCTGCTGCTTCATTTTTATCTACTAACAAATCTATGCATAAACTGTTACAGGCGAAGATCTTTCAGCAAGAACTTAGCCAAGATCGAACATGGTAGAAGAAATATAATTTCTTCATTTTCACTAGACTTCAACTGGAAATTTGCAGATTTCTGAACTGCAGACTTCTTCACATATGATGTGAGGTCCATGTTGAGGACAAACAGGATGGTACAGGGCAAAAAGGTACCAGCCAGTTTACTGACGAATGAAGCGAAGAAGCCTAGGAGATTGCCATATTACAAATGTCAGCAGTTGGAGAAACCATCCCTAGGCCTGCAGTAATTGACTTAGAACAAGGGTCAGCAAACTTTGTAAAGGGCCAGATAATATTTTAGGGTTGGAGGTCATATAGCCTGTGTTGCAACTACTCAACTCTGCCACTGTAGTGCAAAAGCAGCCATAGACAATTGAAATATGAATGAATGTGGCTGTATTCGAATAAAACTTTACGCATGAACACTGAAATCAGAGGTTCATATATCATAAATATTCTTTTTTTCTTCAACTCTTTAAAAATGTAAAAACCATTCATTGGAAAACCACCGAAAAACAGGATGGTAGGCTAGATTTGGCCCAAGGGCCAGAGTTTGTTGAGCCAACTTAAAAAACTGGGAACAAGAGGCACAGAGGTCTGAAAACAAGAAAATTAGTTTAGCCATGCATTTTATGGCTGAGAAGTGGAAGCTTTTGGGCATTGCATATGTAAATATGTCCTGTAACATAAGATTCATTAAAAGTAACTCAACTCAGTTCCTATATTGTGTATCATAGTGCACTCTTCTTTAGGATTTCTCTTTATATACAGAAATGATACTGGGTTGTTTTTTTTTAAGGTTATTGCTCATATATTCACAGTTTATTCCATTTCTGGTTTTCACAAATTGAACTCAGAATGATGTATAATTTAATATCTGAGTCATAATGTCTTAACAAAAACCTAATCATTTTTAAAAGCAAAAGTAGACTGAGTTGGTGTTTAAGGTAGATTTATTTATTTTGCAACATTTGTACTGACACTGTACTTACATATTTATTAGACATAGCTTCCCTGATGCTCTGGATTAAAAGCATTGTGGCTCAATCTTACTGTTCAAAGACAACCTTCCTAGAAAGAAAATGTATGCTCTGAACATCTGAAAACATGAAAAATAGCTTCATCTTCATTTCTGATTAGCTGAAGAGCTTTCAATCCTAGTCATAACTGTCCTTTAATATAAATTATTTTTAAAACTTTGTTGTACAAAACTATCAGCTAAATGTAATGGATTCTTCTCATTCTTGTGAGACAAACTATCACTTTTAAAAATGAAATGTGTTTCTCTAAAGTAAATCCCAAACTTTAACTTTCTATTGGTATCATTAAATTTTACATTTTTCCAAATCATAAACATAATAAAAACCCTAACCTTTGCATTGAGACTTTTTTGAACAATTATAAAAATGAAAAAAATAATTCTTATGATTTTTGCATATTCTAAAATAGAAGTGTCAAAAATATAGCACACAGCCAGGCGTGATGGCACACACTTGTAATCCCAGCATTTGGGAGGCTGAGACCGGAGGATCTGGTTCGCGGCCAGCCTCAGGTACCTAGTGAGGCATTCCACAATTTAGTGAGATCTGGTTTCAAAATAAAGAATAAAAAATAAAAAATAGGGCTGGAGGTATAGCTCGAAGGTAGAACGCCCCTGAGTTCAATCCCCAGTACCGAGGGGAAAAAAAAAAAAAAAAAAAAAAATATATATATATATATATATATAGAGAGAGAGAGAGAGAGAGAGAGAGAGCACGAGCACACAGCTTTGATATCATTG
>PVLC010001275.1:0-57155 GCA_004027655.1 Graphiurus murinus | reverse complement strand
CATGTTTAAATGTGGCCCTTACCGGGCGGATCACAGGTTCAAAAACAGCCCCAGCAAGTAGTGAGACTGTCATCAACCCAGTGAGACCCTGTTTCCAAATAAGAAATAAAATCCGGCTGGGAGTGTAGCTCGAAGGTAGAATGCCTCTGGGTTCAGTCCTCAGTTCCAATCAATCAATCAAGCAATTAATCAATCAATGTGGCCCTCCAAAATTCAGGAATTGAAATTTAATGGTCAATGTGAGAGTATTAAGAGACAGGGCCTTTTAAGAGGTGATCAGAGCTGGACGTGGTGATACATGCCTGTAATCTCAGGTCTTGGGAGGACTACAGACTCAATGTCAGCCTCAGCAACTTAGCAAGGCCCTCAGCAACTTAGTGAGACCCTGTTTCAAAATAAAAAATAAAATAGGGCTGGGGGTGTAGCTCAGTGGTAGAACTCCCCTGAGTTCAATGCCCAATAACACGCACACACGAGTGCGCACAATTAGGCCATGAGGGCTCCTCCCTTGTGAATGGGATTAAGGTTCTTGTTACAGATGCTTTCAATAGCATTTGGCTCTCTTGCCCTTTTGCCACATTGGACACAGCTTCCCTCCCCTCCAGAGGATGAAACAAGGCACTATCTTGGAAGCAGAAGGCAGCCCTCCCTACACAACAGAAACTTCTGGTTCCTTATCTTGGACTTCCCAGTCTCCAGAACTGTGAGGAAAAAAAGTAATACTCTGGGTTCACTCCTTTGTACCTCAAAGGGAAAATTAAAAAGACAGGGACAAGGCACTGCTAACTACTACCTTCGGCTCAACTCTGGTTTGAGTGCTTCCGAGCCTTCAGAAGGTGCTCCAGCGATCAGGTGAGCCGCAAATCTCTGCACTATAGGATGGTAATGTCTCTACAGAGAAAACAGGACAATCACATTACGTACAAGTCCATACTTTCAAAAACACTAGCTACAATGCAGATTTTATCTTTTATTTTTATTTTTATTTTTTGGCGGTACTGGGGATTGAACCCAGGGGCATTCTACCTCCAGACTATGTCCCCAGTCCTATTTTTTATTCTTTATTTTTTTGAAACAGGGCCTCACTAAGTAGCTGAAGCTGGCCATGAACCCAGATCCTCTGGTCTCAGCCTCCCAAGTACTGGGATTATAAGTGTGCATCATCACACCCAGCTACAAAGCAGATTTTAATAAAACCACACCATCTTTTTCTTTTAAAAACCATGTGTGTAGCCAGGTGTGGTGGTGCACACTTGTAATCCCAGTGCTTGGGAGGTTGAGACAGGAGGATCACAGGTTCGCGGCCAGCCTCAGCTACTTAGAGGGCTCTCTGCAACTCAGTGAGACCCTGTTTCAAAATAAAGAATAAAAAATAGGGCTGGGGTGTAGCTCAGAGGTAGAATGCCCCTGGGTTCAACCTCTAGTTCTGCAAAAATAAATAAATATAAATAAATACCATATATGTATATGCAATTCATTAAAACTACATTCCTATAGAAGGAATATCTTTGCTCAAAGGATTCAAACACAAACGTTTGATGACCAAGCAACCAGTGACATAGCTTAGTCTTGCTGTGATAGTATAAAAAGGAAAAAAGTAAGCCTGGCGTGGTTGCGCACATTTGTAATCCCAGTACTTGGGAGGCTGAGACCTGAGGATCCAGGTTCGCAGCCAGTCTCAGTTACTTAGTGAGGCCCTCCACAACTTAGTGAGACCCTGTTTCAAAATAAAGAATAAAAAATAGGAACAGGGGTGTAGCTCGGAGGTAGAATGCCCCTGGATTCAATCACCAATACTGAAAAAAAAAATTAAAAAGAAAAATAAAGGAAAAAAGTAATTTCTATTTCTGAGTGAAAATAGTTTTTTATAAAAGGTTACCTAACTACTCATATATTCTACAAGGCTCACTCTAATGCTGTCCATACTGTAGCAACACGGACACCAAACACAGGTGAAACCACCTTGAAATGGGGCCCCTTAACGTCGCTGGATAGGATCCAATCCAAAAACTGTCACCACCTTTAGCAACAGCTAAATGAACAGTGAGAGCAAAGTGAAATGTTGCAATATTAAAACAGGATTCTAAAACAGGCATCCCATATATTAAGTACTGTAGCAATAATAACTATTTGAGGAAAAGTGAAAATATATTGCTCACTTTATAAGGGGGTAGGGGGCTTACCCGCAGTGCATGCAGTTCCCACAGGGCAGTGTTCTGAGCATTACAGTACTCGGGCTCATCCAGCTCAGGGAGGAACACCCCACTTCCCTGGGATTCATTGTCAAGCAACAGATCTGTTTTTGGGAATGTCTGCAAAAATGTCATATTAAAAAGAAGGATTAATTAAATTGTTAATTCAAATAATTTTATTAGTCTGTACTTAATTTTCATTTTAACTTATGGCTATATATGAGTTATAAGGTCTTTATACCTAGTTTTAATTAAAAAATCACTTAAGTTTATATCATAAGAGAAAAAAATTAGAAATACCTTGTTTCAAAAAGAATCTATTTTATCTTGTAAAAGAGAAACAATATTTCTTTCCACTCTCCAATCCCACTTTTAGTAGTCTTTCTTATAGAAATATACCAAATGTATTTATAAACATATTCACTACAGCTTAATTTATAATAGTAATAATAAAAATAATAGCTTATAATCAACAAGAGAACTACAAACAAGTAAAAAAGTCAGACTTCCTAAATTTGAATCCCACCTCTACCACTTACTGGCAGTGTCACTTTAGGCAAGTTTCTCTCTAGACCATTTTCTCATCTATATGACAGGAACAATAAGAGCAGCTATTTTAGTCATAAAGATTAAGTGAGTAAGTCTTTGTAAAAAATTTATAACAATGGCAGGCACACACTAAGGACTATGTAATTAAATGTTAAACAAAGAACTAAATAAACCTTAATCATTAGAGATAAAGTCAAAATATTTGTATTGACACAAAAATGTGTTAAAGAAAAAAAATGTAAAGCATAATCCCCTTAATCTCCTTTCCACTAACAAAAAACATTGTGGCTAGATGGGGTAGCACACTCCTGTAATCCTAGTTCCTGGGAGGCTGAGATAGGAGGGTCAAAGTCCCTGGCCAGCCTCAGGAACTTAGCAAGACCTTCAGCAACTTAGAACCCCGTTTTGAAATAAAAAATAGAGCTGGGGATGAAGCTACAATCTTTAGTACTACAAAAACCAAAAAGGAAAAGTATGTAAAAAAAAAAACCACCACCAACAACAAAAATACTGTGTTGTTTGTGTGTGGTACAAGTAGTTACACATGAATAAAAATGACTACAGGAAGGATATCCACCAAATAAAAAGATGGTTACCTCCAGGGAGTGTCAACAAATACCAGAATGCTTTCCTTTTGTAACTCTGGGTATTTATTTTTTCACCTAATTTCGTTACAAGTGTGTTTTTGTTGTTGTTATTTTGTTTTTTTAAAATGAGGTGGGAGTCTCACTATGTTGCCCAGCCTAGTCTCAAACTGCTGGACTCAAGCAATCCTTTTGCTTCAGCCTCCCAAGTAGCAAGGACTACCCACATGTGCCATTGCACTGAAAACTGTGAATTACTTCATTAAAATAGTAACAGAAAACAGGAAGAAACACACACAACAAAATGCACCACAGATCCCAGCTCTCTTCATTCCTATCACTACTTACGTGCATTAATATTCTGGTAGTTGCTAAAATGCCAATGCTTGAATTTGGGAGAACCTGAAGGGCAAGTATACAAAGGCGCTTGATGAAGGCAAGGGCTCGCTGCTGAGACACTTGCTTCCTGCGCTTGGTTAACATGACATCCAGGCACTGGAGTACAAGCTCAACACCTTCATTGGTAGCACCTAAACAACAGACAGTATTCTTCAGGGCTGTTCTCATTACTTTTTCATCAAACAACTTCACTAAACTCCAGAAAAAAACAAGAAAAACTGTTAAACTATTTCCCTAGACAATGAAGGAAGCTGTACTGCTAAGAGATGCAGTGGGCTCTATTCATTGCAATTGTCAATTCTAAAAGTTCTAAGTCTTAAAAAAGGTTAAATATAGATATATGGCACTGGAAGGCCAGCATTTTATGTGCCTGTTCCTATCTTTCATTGACTATACTTCTGGTCATAACATATTCTTAGAAAATAAATATGTAATTAAGAAATCATTATTTAAACATACATACCCGCATGTAATTTGAATAATGTTTTGTAGAGATGAGTATAGAATTTCATTGGATCAATATTTAGAACATCACCTTGGAAATGAAAATAAACACAAATTAAATTTAAGTTATAGCCTCCTAAGATAAAGGCAAAAAAAAAAAAAAAAAAATACCCACTTGACTAAGAAAATATGTTACCTTGCCCGGAAAGAATGTGGAAAGCAGTCTGGACACAGTGAAGACTTTCTTGATAGCTTAGATCCTTCAAAGGAAAAAAATAAATTGACACTAAGAACAATAATTACCATTTATATCTTCTAGAAGTAATTCATTAATAGAGTTACTTACACCAGACTCAATGAGAGTATGAAGAACTACTAATAAGTCATCAAAAAATTCCACATTTATAAGGTGAGCAAACCTAGAATCAAACAAAGCTTAGTTAATAATATAAAAACAGAAGTAAAGCAGGTAAAAATTAAGCTTGATTTTAAAAATTCATTTTTAATATTCCTTATTTCAAAATGTTAACTATGATGGAAATTATGGGGATTGGCTTTTACAACTTTTGGGACACTATGCTCAGTAGGAATATATGAAGTACTAAGTGGATTAAAAACATTTTAAAAATACTTGTCTAAGAAAGAAGTTGCCAAGAGCAAACAACTTCCCTGAGGGAAGTTTACTACATTTCTAGCAATATGCTAAGTCATAAAGGAGCCAGCAGGACCAGCTTCTAGGAAAACAAGTAGTGGGAAGAGAGAAAGGAAGATTCTGCTATTTATAATATAGAACTATAGCGGGATCAGTGAGAGTGCATGCTGAGCATGTGCAAAGCCCTGGGGGTTCAATCCCAAGCATCAAAAAAGGAGAATATGGACCTTAAGACAACTTTAAAGATAAAATAAAAAGAATACTGGATCTGGTATCTGGCTCAGATCCTGCTTCTAATTACCTATATTATTCTAGGTAAGTCACTTGACTGTCCTGGGCCTCTGTTTTTATAAATAACTGAGATCATCAATAGAATTAAAGAGAATCATATGAGCTACTAAATGTGAGCATACTCTGCACTATTAGGCACTGAAGTAGGTTAAAGTCAGAATACCTCTTCAATATCAGTAAAGAGTCCTTTCTGACTCAGTAAGTCTTAGAACAAGAAGAGACCACAAAAGCAATACCTTGGAAATGATATATATTCCATGTGTATTAACACTACTTTTGTAGTAAACAATTTGGCATTATTTATCAGAATTAAAGATGACAGCCAGGCATGGTGGCACATGCTTGTAATCTCAGTACTTGTGAGGCTAAGACAGGAGGATCATAGGTTCAAAGCCAGCCTCAGCAATTTAGCGAGGCTCTCAGCAACCTAGTGAGGCTCTCAGTAACCTAGTGAGACCCTGTTTCCAAATAAAAAATAAAATGGACTGGGGATGTAGCTTGGAGGTAGAATGCCTCTGGGTTAAATCCCCAGAACTAAAAAATAAATAAATAAAGATGACTAAACCCTTTGATCTGGCAATAGATGCACACAAGTACATGAAGATATATAAAGACATAAATATATATATATATATATATATATATATATATATATATATATATATATATATACAAGTATTTCTAGTATAAATAGGGAAATGGACAAAAAAGTATTCATGTCCATAAAATAGAGTATTATAAACTTTAAAAAGTGATCTATAAGCCAAGTGTGATGGTGCATGCTTGTTGTTCCAGTACTTGGGAGGCTGAGACAAGAGGATTGCAGGTTCAAGACCAGCAACTTAGTGAGACCCTACTTCAAAATAAAAAAATAAAATCAGGTTGGGGGTATAGTGTGGAAGTAGAACGCCCCTGAGTTCAATCCCCAGTACCCCCCACCCCCCCACACACAAAGTGATCTATAGTGCTATCAAAGAAAGATACCCAGAGTAACTGTTTATCAAAAAAGACAAGTTACAAGCAGGGGGTGGTGGTACACACCTATAATCCCAGTACTTGGGAGGCTAAGACAGGAGGATCACAGGTTCAAGGCCAGCCGTAGCCACTTAGCGAAATCCTTAGCAACTCAGTGAGACCCTGTTTCAAAATTTTAAAAAATAATAAGCCAGAGTCAAGCGTGGTGGTGCACACCTGTAATCCCAGTACTAGGGAGGCTAAGACAGGAGGATCACAGGTTTGAAGTCGGCCTCAACAACTTAGTGAGGCCCTCCACAACTTAACAAGACCCTGTTTCCAAATAAAAAGTAAAATAGGGCTGGGGGTATAGCCCAGAGGTAGAAGACACCTAGGTTCCAACCCCAGTACCAAAATAATAATAATAATAATAATAGTAAGAAGAAAGAGAAGCAGCAGCAGTAGCAGCCAGGCATGGTGATGCGCATCTGTAATCCCACTACCTGGGAGGCTGAGACAGAAGGACCACAGGTTCACAGCCAGCCTCAGCAACTTAGGGAGACCCTCAGCAACTTATCGAGACCCTGTTTCAAAATAAACAATATAAAGGGCTGGTGGTGTTGCTCATAGGTAGAATACCCCTTTGTTCAAACCCCAGTACCACAAAAACTAAAAGGTTTGAAATGACAAAACCAAAAAAGCCCACTATTATGAATAGTTTTAAGGACAAATAAGGAGTAAGAACTGAGGACACTGGGACATATTGAGAGAAGCTTGTTTAAAATGCATGGTTACTTTGTTCTCATCCATTTAGAAAGAATCTAGGTTTCAACCTACACAGCCCTTACTTGGCAAGACCTTCTAGGACTGCTGGCAGGAGAGGCGACCTCTGGGCCTTCTTTAATATTCTGAAGTAGGTTACAAACACCATATTCAGAGTCTCTGTGTGCTGGCAAAGGAAACAGACAAAAACACTTTAGAATAACCTAGTATGCTTCCCTGAGTCAGCAGTAATTATGACTTTCAAAGCTAAATCTTATTTTTCCCTTCCCACCCCTCTCCATCATTCCACTGAAACTTTAACAAAATACAACGAAGAAACACATTTTGTGATTTCATAAAACTAGCACTGATCACATCATAGTTTCTTGATCACCACAAAAGTCAGCCATCTAAGCTTCATAAAATAAGCCAAAGTTATATTCCTTTTTTTTAATGTGCTTTTATTGGTGCATTATGGTCTCACATTACAAAGTTATATTCCTACAAGTTGAAATTATGAATTTCCAGTTAAGACAATTTAACAAAATATTCTGAAAGCCGAACAGAATGTGAAACTGCCTACCAGTTTCAGTTTTTTCTCAGTACTTTCTGAAGCTTCTGCCTCCCGAAGCTCTCGCTCTAGTTTCTCTTCTGCTTTCTTCCACTGAAAATGGGGGGGGGGGGTGTCAGAATATATACCACTTAGTGAAAGAAGCATTGTCAACATTATAAAAATACATACATAAAGAGCACAAAATGCCTACGAATATAAATATAAGCAAAAGTAAAAAATACAAATGAGACATACACATAAACCAAAGTTATAATGATGGCTGCATGCTGAGAGGAAGACAGAATGAACAACATTGGAGAGAGCAGCAAACAGAATTCCTACTCTCTCACCAATAGTTTGTTTTGGGGGGTTTTGTTTTTTTGTTTTGTGTTTTTTAGATGAGGTCTCACTATGTTGTCCAGGCTGGCCTTGAACTCTCAATCCTCCCACGTCAGCCTAACACATGGTTAGGATTACAAGTGTGTAACACCATGCCCAACTTCCAAAGGTTTCTTTCTTTTCAAGAAAATAACTGAAGTAAGTCTACTAATATCTGCTCACTGAATGGTGGATCCAATAGAATATGCTATCATTTTCTATAATTTGAATTAAAATATCAAAAAAAGAATATGCTGAAACCCCAAATAATTCCTAGTGTTAAATAATCTATAACACCGAAGTCCATCATCAATAATTCTTCTCAATCACATTTATATACAATACGTAAAACCAGATACCATATAAAAATTTAGTAATAAAATATCCAGTGTTGGAAAAGCAGCAAACAATGATTGCTAAGCTGCCTGAGGCACAGGAAAGTGCATGAGGAAGTTTCCTTCCCTAATAAGAAATTGTTAAAGAGCTTCCATGTTTTAATTGAGTCTTTGTTCCTCCCACAGATATCCATGTGCTATTCTTAGCAAGATCGCCAACTTATTTTAAGTGTTTAAACCAAAATATACTAATATATTTATCTTCACTTATTTGCAATTATAAGTCTTTCTGGAGGTCTTGGGGTGCTGGGGATTGATCCCAGAGGCATTCTATCTCCAAGCTACACCCCTAGCCCCATTATATTTCTTATTTGGAAACAGGATCTCACTAAGTTGCTGAGAGCCTTGCTAAGTTGGCTGGCTTTGAACCTGTGATCCTCTTGATTCAGCCTCCCAAATACTGGAATTACAAGCATGTGCCGCCAAGCCTGGCTTATAAATCTATTTTGATACTCTGTCACATTTTCAAAATTATATTAGACCTACTGGAGATTATATCAGACCCATAGAGAGCCCTGTAAAATTTTTATTTTGTTTTTATAAGCAATTTCATAACCCTAACCAACTCTTTACTTTTTAAGAAGTGATAAAACAATAATGATGCTGGTAGTGATAACTATTGTGTATAAAACCTGCCTAGTTCATAATACTCACTTAAACTGCAATATGACCCTGTAAAATAGGTATTATTATTAGCCTCATTTCTAAATTAAGTTTCTGAAGTCTCAGTAAATAGCAATGGGCTGAATTTCAATCCAAGTTGAACAAGTAGTCAAATTCTAACCAACTAAGAAACATGATTTTTGCTCCTATCTTCATGTGAATGTATTTTTCTATTAAGGAAAAATATATCTAATTACAATGATTCTAAATTGACCTAAAATGCAAAAGGATAAAAGGCCACATGACAAAAATACCTTTTCTCCTTGTGTTTTCTTTGCACATAGCTGTCAGTTGAAACTGATTTGAGAAAACATTTCTTTGCAACAACTAGGAAAAATAAAATTCTCTAAATATTAGCTTTCAAAAATTTTTTGTTCTATTTTTTTGAGAAGGTGTCTTGCTTTGTTGCCCAAGCTGGCCTCCAACTCCTAGGCTAAAGCAATCCTCCTGCCTCAGTCTCCTAAGTAGCTAGGAATACAGGTATGTGTCACCACACTCAGCTCCAAGGTTTTTAAATTTTTATGCTAGTGACTTAACTATGATTTACCTGCCCTTAGAATATTACTTTAATGATCAAATAAATCAGAATACTTAAATGAAATAAAAAAGGAAACAAAACAAACCTTTCTCTGCATTCTTGATAGGGTTTTTCTCTTTTCCTTGAAAGTCATGAACTTTTTTGGTTTATTAATGTCCTCTGTATCTTTTTTCACCTCTATTTCCTTGATTCGTAGACACAAAAATGTTTTTAACATCTAATATTGGGAAAAATACAAATATGTAGCTTAATAGTAGCATCGCCCTAAAAAATTTACTAGAAAAGTAAACATTTGACAATGTAATTTCCTTCATTCATGCGAAAACAGTTTCAAAAATCTTTTATCACATCTTACACAGAGTTCTACTATTATTTTGCTAATTGTATTCAGTTATTTGTGTCTATAAAAGGGTACTAGCCTAGTATTTGGCTAAATATATAAAACTTTACTGTCTAACAAGTATTAGAAAGACAGATTACTTGCACTGATAGATGGGATTATAAAGAATAAACAGGACAGAAAAAGACCTGAAACAGTGTGGGACAAAGAGATATAAATTAAGATATTTCTAAACTAGCTTTAATTTATCAAGCTTGCTTCAGTTTTGCAATTAATAGTGCACATCTTCATCAATTTTTCACCAAAAATAAGTCTCAAGACTAGGGTTATTAATTTGAAGACAACTTATTTTCTTTAAGTCAATGGTTCCCAACTGTAAGCCAGTCTCAAAGTAACCCAGAAGACAAGTTAAAACATAAATTGCTGGCCCCATCCCCAGAATTCCTGATTCAGTAGGTCTGAAGTGGAGCCCCAGAATTTGTATTTCTAATTCCCAGCTGATGCTATTCCTGAGCCCAGTGAGAACTATAGCCTCAAGCCATTCAAAAAGTTCACAAACTTGTAAATTGATGAGCTATAGCATTCAATTCTCATATTTAAACACAAAGAATAAAAATGGCTTAAAACCCTATACTTTCTGTAGAAGAAACCTCACTATTGATCTCCTGCAATCACGGCAGCATTCCCAGAACAAAAACTTGAGAACTACAGGTATTATTTCCATGTTATAATATGCACATTTGGGAGACAATCCAATATTTCAGATATAGAGCTAAAAGCATACAACAAAAAAAAGTAATAACTAAAGACACAAAAGGGGAACCTGAAGTCATTCTAGGTAATACAAAATCAATTTCTAATGTTCTATAGTTACTCTATGTGCTCATAAAATCTCACTCACCAATGAAAAATAGTTCCAAATTAAAGGATGTGGTGGGAATGTAACTCTGTGGTAGAGTGCTTACCTACCATGCACAAAGTCCTGGGTAAAATCTCCAGTAAGACAAAACAAAGTTTTTATTCTAGCATCACTAAAATGAAGAGTTTTTCTATTGTTGAGTTTCATAGTCAAGCTTTATTATCTGATCACTCTATAATTCTGAGTAATTATAAATTCCAAATATTTTCTCTTACTTAAGCTTAATATTTATTCAATCTCCAGTACCACCCAAAAACAAACAACAACAACAACAAAAACCATTGAAAACTTGAGAGAAAAATGCCATTATCTTCTAAGAATATTTTATCACTTAGGATCCCACTACTTGCCCAGTGCTGAATGATAGTATTTAATCTTTGTTAGTCTGGTAGGTGAAAAGCTCTCTATAAATTTTGCATATATATTTATTTATATTTATTTATTTTATTTTGTTTTGTTTTTGTGGCATTGGGGATTGAACCCAGGGTCATTCCACCTCTGAGCTACACCCCCAGCCCTATTTTATTTTTATTTTGAAATAGTCATGTCGGTTGATGAGAATCTCACTACTTGCTGAAGCTGTCCTTGAACCTAAGTACTGGGATTACAAGCATGCCCCACTATACCTGGCTGTACTTTTTTATTAATAAGGTTTTGCTTCCATCTATAGATTTATTACTCATTTGGGCTTTTTTGCTTAGTAGTGGGATCCTAAGTGATAAAATATTCTTCGAAGATAATGTTTTTTTGTGTGTGTGGTACTGGGTATTGAACCCAGGGGCATTCTACCTCCGAACTACACCCCCAGTCCTATTTTTTGTTCTTTATTTTGAAACAGGGTCTCACTAAGTTGCGGAGGGCCTCAAGTTTTCAAATTTGACAATTGATAGATTCAATATCTACACTTGAGAAATGTAATTCATGGGATACTCCTACAATATGAAAAAATAATATGGTCAAAATGTTCTCTTCAACACTGACTATAACAGCAAAAATCTAGAAATAACTGTCCACCTACTAGGGAGCTACATATTCATATATGGAATACTACGGCTAACATTAGAAAGATTGGGATAGCTCTACATATAAAGTCACAATAAATAAAATGAAAAATGCTCCAGAACACTTTCAAAGCGTAAGTCCATTTTGTGCTAAATTATAGGCAAGAATATATCTGTATAGACAAACACCTAGAAGAATACCATACCAAACTGTTCACAGTGCTTACATTTACATACTTTGAATACTTTCATTTTTTTACTATATATATTTTACCATATATATTTCTAATATATAACAGATATTAGAATATATATATATTAGAAGTATATAGAGAAGAATAAATAAAGAATTCCTCAGGTTGAATTCCTGATCAGTGGTAGAGTACTTGCCTAGCATGCATGAGGCCCTGTTTTCAATCCCCAGCACCACAAACAGAGGGAAGAAGAAAGGAGGAGAGGAGAGGAAAGGAGAGGAGAGGAGAAGAGAGGAGATGAGGGGAGAGGAGGGGAGAGAAGAGGAGGGAAGGGGAGGGGAGAGAAGGGGAGGGGAGGGGAGGGGGGAGGGAAGAATAAATTCCTCAGAACAATTGAAAATTAACTTTATAATGTAAAAACAAATAAAATGCAAAGTAAGAAAGGACTTACCTCTGGCCTAACTTCATAATTTCTGCCCTTCACAAAGCCAGAAATCACTTTAACTACACCAAGAGAAGCTTGGCCTAATTTATCTTGTTTAAAGAGTTTCTTTACTGCCTCACAACACATTTCAGATATCTGAAAAATAAAATATTACATTAAACCAGTGTTTCTCAACTTTGGCACTAGTGATATTTTGGGCTGGATAATTCTCAGTAGTGAGGAAGCTATCCTGTGCACTATAGAATGTTAAAAAGCCACCCTGGGCCAGGCGTGGTGGTGCACGCTTATAATCCCAGTACTTGGGAGGCTGAGACAGGAGGATCACAGATTCGAAGCCAGCCTCAGCAACTTAGTGAGGCTCTAAGCAACTTACTGAGATTCTGTTTGCAAATAAAATATAAAATAGGTCTAGGGGTATAGCCCGGAGGCAGGATGCCCCTGGGTTCCATCCCCAGTACCACACACACACACACACACACACACACACACACACACACACACAACCCACCACCTGCCTTTTCCCCACCAGATACCAGTAGTAACATTCCCCAACCACCACAGTCAACAATCAAAACTGTCTGTAGACATTCCTACGGGTCAAAATTGCCTCCTTTTGAGAATCACGCCACTAAATTTACTTTCAAATAATTTTCTTAAAGAAAGAGTGTTTAATAAATTAATATTACATTACCAATAAATATAGCTCCAAAAAAAATTTTGTGGGGGAAAATCACATGGTCTACAATTTTTCCATTTGGGCATGGTGGCACATCCCTGTAATCCCAGTACTTGGAAGGCTTGAGATAGGAGGATCACAGGTTTAAAGACAGCCTCAGCAAGTAACAAGACTCTCAGCAACCTAGCAAAATCCTGTTTCAAAACAAAAAATAAAAAGTGCTGGAGGATTAGCTCAGAGGTAAAATGCCCCTGGGTTCAATCCCCAATATCAAAAAAAAAAAAAAGGGACACAGTGAAAATCATTTAGAGCAACTCACCAATTTTGACATGTCATTCATGAGAGGGACAATCAATACGATGATGTTGTTGTGAAAGTTAAAATGAGGGAGTGCCACCAGCAGCTCACACAGGCTCTTCACAGCCACTTCGGCCAGTCCTTTGTATGCCTTTAAGGAAACTACATTACTTTTCTTCAATTTCCTTTGCTTCCAGTCTAATTAGAAGATAAATGTAGTTACTTTAATCACTGGTCAGACTTAAAACTAATTACCTTTCTTTCACAATAAATACTATTTTATCACCTTTTTTTTATTGGTACTAGAAATTGAATCCGGGGGCATTCTACCTCCGAGCTATATCTCCAGCCTTTTTTTGTTGATGTTTTTGAAACAGGGTCTCACTAGGTTGCTAAGGGTGTCTTCAAACCTGCTATCCTCCTGTCTCAGCCTCTCTAGACTTGGAATTACAGGAATGCACCACCATGCCCAGCTGTCACCATTTTAAAAACTAAAAAGAAAGCCGGGAGTGGTGGCGCACGCTTGTAATCCCAGCATTTGGGAGGCTGAGACCGGAGGATCCGGGTTCTCGGCCAGCCTCAGCTACCTAGTGAGGCACTCCGAAACTTAGTGAGACCCTGTTTCAAAATAAAGAATAAAAAATAGGGCTGGTGGTATAGCTAGGAAGTAGAATGCCCAAGTTCAATCCCCAGTACTGCAAAAAAAAAAAAAAAAAACCTAAAAAGACTTCATAGAAGCCAGGCGTGGTGGTGCACGCTTGTAATCCCAGCATTTGGGAGGCTGAGATGGGAGGATCTGGGTTCGCAGTCAGCCTCACATACCTAGTGAGGCACTCCTCAACTTAGTGAGACTCTGTTTCAAAATAAAGAATAAAAAATAGGACTAGGGGTATAGCTCGGAGGTAGAATGCCCCTAAATTCAATCCCCAGTACAAAAAAAAAAGACTTCATAGTAGTCCAATCTGCTTAGGAAAAGTCTATCTCTGCATGGTGCCATTCAGAAGCTACCAGCTACATATAAGTGGCAACCGGGCATTTGAAATGCTCAGATACACTGCTAGTGTAAAATATACATCTGATTTTGAACTTAGGATCAAAAAAATGAGAATGTAAAACATCTCACCTTTGGGTAGGGGCCTAGGGATTGAACTCCAGGATATTCTGCCTCCAAGCTATACCCCCAGCCCTTTTATAATTTTTATTTTGGAATAGGGTCTTACCTAAGTTGCTACGGGTCTCACGAAATTGCTGAGGCTAGAATTGAACCTGTGATCCTCTTGTCTCAGCCTCTCAAGTACTGGTATTACGGACATGTGCCACCACACCCAGCTCATATAACTAATTTTTAAAATTGATGTGTTGAAATGATAATTTAGGTACATATATACTTTAGTATTAAAATTAACTTCATTGTTTTTTATTTTTAATATGGCTACAGGTTTTTAAATGACTTAGGTGGTTCATGTTATATTTCTATTAAACAGTGCTGGTCTATACAGTAAGGAGGTTCCAGTTGGAATGCTGAAGCATAAAGGCAAGATCCATGCCACCCACCACCACCATTTCCCTATACTCCCTCACCTTCACACCCTTATTGGGCCAACGGGATTTCTATTCCAGCTGAGAGTAACTAGGTGATCTTTAGACCTAGCACTACATAAAAGAGCCCAAATAGGTCAAATAAAAGCAACCAGCCATTAAGTATAGTGACTCATGCCTGTAATCTCAGTACTTGGGAGGCTGCAACAAGCGAGTCACAGGTTCAAGACCAGCTCAGCAACTTAGTGAGACCCTGTTTCAAAATAAAAAATAGGGTGTGGGGTTTCAAGGTGCTCACATTCATTTCAAGGTATCTTTTTCTGATTACTATTTCCAAATAAAAAACAGAAGCTGGGTGTGGTTGCACATGCTTGTAATCCCAGTACTTGGGAGGCTGAGCCAGAAGGATCTGGGTTTGCGGCCAGCCTCAGTTACTTAGTAAGGCCCTCCACAACTTAGTGAGACCCTGTTTCAAAATAAAGAATAAAAACAGGAGTGGGGGTGTTGCTCGGAGGTAGAATGCCCCTGGGTTCAATCCCCAGTACCACAAAAAAAAAAAAAAAAAAAAAAAAAAAAAAAAAAAAAAAAAAGAAGAAATTTCAACTGTTCATAAACTCAATATACAACTACTTACTAAAGGACCACAACAATGATAATGCTAATTTTAACAGCCAATAAAATAGAATACTTTAGACTTGTTAAGCACAGTTCTAAGTAATATATAAGCTCAACTGCTTCCTACTATAATCCTTTAAGGTGTTATTATTATTCCCATTTTATAGACAAGAATATTAAGGCGCAGAAAGATTAAGTAACTTGCCCATCATATGGATAGTAGGTGGTAGAGCCAGGATGAACCCAAGAGTACGACTCTAGGCTCCGCTCATCATATTCTATATCTGACTCTCACTACACAACACAGAATAAAGAATTCGCCTTCATGATCAAGGCTAAGTATTTTACAAACTTTTAAAATGTGCTTACTATACCTTTAACCATTTGTTCCAGATTTTCTAAATAAAATTTGTATTGGCTAACCAGGCCTTCTTCGAATTCTCTTAATTTTTGGGTTTCTTTGCGGATCTAAAAAGACCAGAAATCATTTTTAAAAATCAGAATATAAGATTAAAACAGCACAAAATATGAGTACTTCATATATGCCCAGAGCTAGAAGGTAAAAATTAAACAAATAAATAAACCACCTTATTTCTCTGATCTTCAGCTCTCCAAATTTTTCAGCTTATTGGATACAGTAATTATATCTAGCCTTACCTTGGTAGATTTCTCTGCTTCTGTTAGGGGCCGGATTTTATATGAGGGAGTAATGTCCTTAAATAGTTCCATCAAAGAAACTACCACCAACTTCCGAACTGTAACAGCCACATCTGGATCCTGTTCCATAAGCATGGAACGTAATTCTTTCAGTTTTTTAATCTGTTAAAGAAATAACTTATAAGGCTGAAGAAATCACAGCAAACAATTCTGACCAAGACAACAGCCCCACACTTTGTGCAGTAAGTAGAGATCACCTAACGACTTGCAGAGTCAAGTCAAGCCAAGCCACTCCACACACTACGCACTATCCCGAGATACATCACTAAACCTACGAGGCAGTCATTATCTTTGTCTATAACAGTTAGAAAAACGCAGATTATAAAAAGTAGTCTTTAATTTGCCTATTTTAGAAATTCTTTTTGAATTTTCCTAAAGCATATATGTCTACTTTTCCTGAAAATACTTTTTGAAATAGATTAAAATGTTATATACACCAATCAAATATATTAGTCATATACATGAATTAATCAAGAATTAAATATAATATAACCAGCTACATTAATTTCAACAAGATTCATACAAAGGTCATTTGTATGATAAAACATAGATGGGCATGGTGGTACATGCCTGTAATCCCAGTACTTAGGAAGCTAAGACAAGAAAATTGTGAGACTTTGGGCAAGTGATTTTACTGAAGACTCAACTTTCCTCATCATAAAAAGAGGATAGAATCTATTTCAAAACTTTATTGTGTAATCCCAGCATTCGGGAGGCTGAGACCAGAGGATCCGGGTTCGCGGCCAACCTCAGCTACCTAGTGAGGCACTCTGCAACTTAGTGAGACTCGGTTTCAAAGTAAAGAATACAAAATAGGGCTGGGGGTATAGCTCAGAGGTAGAATGCCCCTGAGTTCAATCCCCAGTACCGCAAAAAAAAACTTTATTGTGAGAGCCGGGCATGGTGGTGCACACTTGTAATCCCAGTACTTAGGAGGCTGAGACAGGAGGATCATAGGTTTACGGACAGCCTCAGCTACTTAGGGAGGCCCTCTGCAACTTAGTGAGACCCTATTTCAAAATAAAGAATAAAAAAATAATAATAATAAGGCTAGGGTGTAGCTCAGAGGTAGAATGCCTCTGAGCTCAATCTCCAGTACTGCCAAAAAAAAAACTTTATTGTGAGGATCAAGTAAGAAAATGTATACAATATCATATATGAAGTGATATTACTCTTGTTTTTATCAGTATCTCTAGCATCCCAGTATTATAAATACTTGTTTATTGAATAATAAAATAGATTATTTACATTTACATCTCCTCATGTGGAGATGCTCTAGAGTTATACTTGCCTTTTTCTAATAAAGAGGACTATTTGAGCTGGGTGTGGTGGCGCACGCTTATAATCCCAGCATTTGGGAGGCTGAGACGGGAGGATCCGGGTTTGTGGCCAGCCTCAGCTACCTAGTGAGGCACTCTGCAACTTAGTGAGACCCTGTTTCAAAATAAGGAATAAAAAATAGGGCTGGGGGTGTAGCTCGGAGGTGGAATGCCCTGGAGTTCAACCCCCAGTACCGCAAAACAAAAAATAGGGCTGGGGGTATTGGTAGAATGCCCCTGAGTTCAATCCCCAGTACTGCAAAAAAAAAAAAAAAAAGAAGAAAAGAAAAAGAGGACTATTTGGAGCAGAAATGCGAGGCGTTTGGAATGTTTCTCACCTTATTATCTTATCATTATGAAACCACAGACACAAGATCTGTTGATCTTACTTTACAGCTGGAAAATAAGACTTGGAGAGTTGAAGCGACTTTTCTAAGATTACAAAAGAAATTAAACTCTGTTATCTAATCCAGCAACTATGTTTAGTTAATTCTTTCCTTTTTGTGCATGCTTATAGGCAATAAGAGAATCCTAATGTATTACAATTACACATTTACACCCTAGCTAATATGAAAAGACTGAAGAAATTAACACCACCTACATTGCCTTCTGGATCTGATAATATGGCAGATGCCAAAGTTGCAATATGTATTTTCTTCTCCTGTAGTTTTTTCTTTCTCTCCATCAAATGTTCTTCTATGGTTAGCTCTCGAATGGGATCCTCAGTGACCTCTGGAACCAATTAGATTTTCCTTCTTAAGTATTCCTTTATTTACAAGTATCCAAGAAACATGTTAGAGTAGTAATAATGATGGTAACTAAGACTGTGTTTATTACTACTTACCATCCTCTCAACAATAATATAAGACAAGCACTGAGACAAAGTGACAGAAAGTAACTTGGCTATCTTCATAAACCTGGCAGAAATGGGCTTCAAACCCTGACAGTCTAACTGTACAGCTCATATTCTCTGTGTGTGTGTGTGTGTGTGTGTGTGTGTGTGTGTATATGTGTGTGTTAGTTACTGGGGATAGAACCCAGGGACATTCTACCTCCAAGCTACACCCCCAGCCCTATTTTATTTTTATTTTGAAACAGGATCTCAGTAGGTCTATAAGAACCTCACTAAGTGCTGAGGCTGTCTTCAAACCTTCGATCCTCCTGTCTCAGCCACCCAAGTACTGGGATTACAGGCATGTCCCATCATGCATGACTCTGGTTCATATTCTGAACTACTATGCTAATAAACTCACAGTAACTTATAGTAACTAAGGAAAAGAGGCAATGTGATTTAACTTTTTAAATACAGAACATTATCCTTTGACTTACACAAGATATCCACTTTAAGAAATTAGGAAACTAGGGTTGATAAACACATAAGCATAATCTGTAATCAGTCTATGATAGATGCCTAGAAACAGTTACAATAGTTGACCCTGTAATCTCATTTACATTATTAATGAGGTCTGCTAGGTGAAAGTAAAATTTAACCTGTCACTAATTCTAATGTAGCTTCATACAATAAAATCTATACTGTTAGTTTAACTTTGATTAGTTAAAACTATTCTAGCCATTAGAAACCCACAATTATCTAAAACAGATACACACAAATTATTCTAAGAATGAACTGGGTGTGATGGCACATAACTATAATCCCATACTTGGGAGGCTGAGACAGGAGGATCATAGGTTCAAGACCAGCCTCAGCAACCTAGTGAGACTGTTTCAAAACAATTTTTAAAAAAGAGCTGAGGCCAGGCGTGGTGGCGCACGCTTGTAATCCCAGCATTCGGGAGGCTGAGATCACCGGAGGATCCGGGTTCGAGGTCAGCCTCAGCTACCTAGTGAGGCACTCCACAACTCAGTGAGACTTGGTTTCAAAATAAAGAATAAAAAATAGGGCTTGGGGGTATAGCTCGGAGGTAGAATGCCCCTGAGTTCAATCCCCAGTACCACACACAAAAAAAAAGAGCTGAGGATGTAGCTTGGAGGTAGGATGCCCCTGGGTTCAAACTCTAGTACCAAAAAGAAAAAAAAAATTATTCTAAGAATGAACCAAAATGAATTCATACCATAGCACCATTTGTATAATTTGAAGCTTCAAAGTTAACAATTATTTCTTACAATTAACAGGAATTCAGAAAAGTATCAATTAACAAAACTCTTCATGTGTACCTGACATTGTAAATATGTAATTATGTAAATTTTTCCATAATAAAAAAAACAAACAAATTACCAACTTCCACAAGGTGAAACTTTCAAAAGTGGAAAAATGAGCCGGGCATAGTGGCGCATGCTTGTAATCCCAGCACTTGGGAGGCTGAGACTGGAGGATCCGGGTTTGCAGCCGGCCTCAGCTGCTTAGTGAGGTCCTCCGCAACTTAGTGAGACCCTGTTTCAAAATAAAGAATAAAAACTAGGGCTGGGGCTGTAGCTCAGAGGTAGAATGCCCCTGAGTTCCATCCCCAGTTCCGAAAAAAGAAAAAAAAAAAGTGGAAAAATGCTCAAAATGACCTTTAAGTGAGGAGTACTCCAAATTATACATCCCTGATTTTAACTAAAATTAACTCGTATTTATTATCATGCAAAAAAGTAATGATTAGCAATTTAGTGATTGTAAAGATGAATCCCCTTACCTTCCTCGAGTTCTGTCTCTTCTTGATCCTCTTCATCTTTGTCACTGTCAGTAACTATTTGGAAAATATATATATATTAAAACTGTGATAATACATTTAAGTGACGAAACCATAAAGAAAAGCAGAGATATGATTACCATAAAACTCAGGACAGTAATTACTTTTATGTGGAGGGAGCACCTACTGATGGAACAGAACACAAGGAAAGTTTCTGGATGTTAACAGTATTTGTTTATGGCCTGGACGGTAGGTAATATTATGTGTAAATGCTCTGTGATAAATCATGTAACTTTACGTGTTTGATTTCTGTCTTTTTCTGCATGTTTTATCTCACGTAAGCAAAAAAGATACATTAAAAAAAGGCTAATCGCCAGGCATGGTGGCGCATGCTTGTAATCCCAGCATTTGGGAGGCTGAGACCAGAGGATCCAGGTTCGCGGCCAGCCTCAGCTACCTAGTGAGGCACTCCACAACTTAGTGAGACCCTGTTTCAAAATAAAGAATAAAAAATAGGCCTAGGGGTGTAGCTCGGAGGTAGAGTGCCCCTGAGTTCAATCCCCAATACCGCAAAAAAAGAGAAAAAAGGCTAATCAAAGGTAGTTAAAATCCTCACATTTTAAAAACAATAGAATTTGAAAAGAAAATCACTCAAATTTTATAGCTTCAGGTGTACTTACAATATAATGGAAACCCGAGATAATCATCTATATTTCTGGCCAAAATTACCAAGATTGCTCTATGACTAATTGTTGCTACCCCTATTTTGTAGAATGGATAAAAGTCAAAATAGAATTTTTTTATAGCCAGACATGGGGGCACACACTTGTAATCCTAGTACTTGGGAGGCTGATACAGGAGGATTGCAGGTTCAAGAACAGCCTCAGCAAATAATGAGACTCTCATCAGCCTAGTGAGCCCTTGTTTCTAAATAAAAATAAAAAGCCAGGCATGGTGGTACATGCTTATAATTCCAATACTTGGGATAGGAGATAGTAGGATTGCAGGTTCGTGGCCAGCATCAGCTACTTAGTGAGGTCCTCTGTAACTTACTGAGACCCTTGTTTCAAAAATAAAGAATAAAAATAGGGCTGGGGTGTAGCTCAGAGGTAGAATACCCTGGGACTTAATCCTCAGTACTGCAATAAATAAGTAAATAAATAAATAAATAGGGCTGGGGTTGTCACTCAGAGGTAGAATATTCCAGGGCTCAATAACACACAAAATATAGAGAAAGAATTTTTTTTTTTTTTTTGCAGTACTGTAGATTGAACCCTGTGGCATTCTACCTTTGAGCTACACCTTCAGGAGGGTCTCATCAATCTGCTGATACTAGCCTCAAATCTGCAACCCTGTCTCAGCTTCCCAAGTACTGGGATTACAGGGGTGCATCACCACGCCTGGCTTAGTATTAAATTTTGAATGAGTACATGCCTACGATCTCAGTACTTGAGAGGCTAAGACAGGAGGACTGCAGGTTCCACACCAGCACAGTAACTTAGCAAGACCCTGTTTCAAAATAAAAAAATATTTAAAAGGGGGGTAGTTCAGAGGTAGAATCCCCCTGGGTTCAATCCCTAGTACCATCAAAAACATAACTTAATAAAAAAGAATGCTATGATATTATGAAGAGATAAAAGTTTAGTACATCAGCTGATTAGACTCACCTGGCTTCTCCCTAGTCTGTGGGATTATACCACTTTTATCTTTGATAGGAAGCAAGTGAATCAGTTCCTTCTCCGGTGCAGTCTGCAAAGTCCTTGGTATTTTTTCATATTTATCTATAACACGTTCATACTTTTGTTTCTTGGCATGGACTGGTTCACTACAGGGGGAAAAAAAAACCTTCAATTTTCAGCTTTAATACATTTGAAAAGGCACCCAAAGACCTACCATTTTGGAATAACATTCCACAAAGCCAATGGTAACGTTACATTCTATTACTTTCACAAAATCTTTCAGAGCATGGCATGGATTTTGGAGTTAAAAATATCTTTTTTTCTTTTTCTTTTCTGTTCTTTTTTTTTGTGTGTGTGGTACTGGGGATTGAACCCAGGGGCATTCTATCTTCGAGCTACACCCCCAGCCCTATTTTCTATTCTTTACTTTGAAACAGGGTCCACTAAATTGTGGAGGGCCTCACTAAGCAGCTGAGGCTGGTGGCGACCCCGGATCCTCCAGTCTCAGGCTCCCAAGTACTGGGATTACAAGCATGTGCCACCTGAAAGTATCTTAAGTATAAATCCAGATCCATTTGTAGTGATTGTAGGAAAGTACCAATTTCCCTTCTGGAAATGGGAATAATACCTGTTTAACAAGGTAATCAATTAAGAGAGAGCATGGCCATAAAGAACTCAAGACTGAAGCCAGGCGTGGTGGCACACGCTTGTAATCCCAACATTTGAGAGGCTGAGACTGGAGGATCTGGGTTCGAGGCCAGCCTCAGCTACCTAGTGAGGCACTCCACAACTTAGTGAGACCCGGTTTCAAAATAAAGAATAAAAAAAGGGCTGGGGATGTAGCTCGGAGGTAGACTACCCTTGAGTTCAATCCCCAGTACCGCAAAAAAAAAAAAAAAAAGAACTCAAGACTGTTGTGCCAATGCCTCAAACAGAATAGCATTCCCCCATTCACTCTACTTCATAAACTTCCTTTAGTTAGGAAATAGAGAATACTCCTTGTAAACACTACTCGGAGATTCGGAGATGAACATCTTGACCTACCCACCTAGGTAGAATTCAGAACCAAGTTTCTTTTTTTTTTTTTTTTTAAAGGAAGGAGGGTCCAAGGAAGAGGGTAAAGGTCACTTAGTGCGACATAAAACTATATTCTTTTCTTTCAATTTTTTTTTTGGTGGTACACCCCCAGCACTATTTTTTTATTCTTTTATTTTGAAACAGGGTCTCACTAAGTTGCTTCACTAAGTAGCTGAGGCTGGCCAGAAACCTGCGATCCCCTTGTCTCAGCCTCCAAGTGTGTGCCACCACACCCAACAGAACCAAGTTTCTAACACTGAAAGAATGTGAGTGATTAAACCCAAATGAATTACTACCTTGAAGAAAGATCTCTTGTTAGAAAAGATGCTCTTTGTCCTAAATCCTTCATTAACTGTAAGTCATCTTCATCCATCATATCTAAGGGAAGGGCTTCCTCTTCTTCTTCCTCTTCCCTCTCAATCCTTTTAACTATAGCACACAAAAAAAGAAAAAATTCAGTAAGTATTAAAGATATAGAACTCCCTACATTTTTGTGTCTACAATAGGAAAAGCTCATGTTTTTTTCAACGTTAGCCCAGTGTTTCTAATGGGAACACTACTGACATGTTGAACATGACAATTTTTTGTTGTACTGGGGGTGCCTTGAGCTAGGCAAAATACTAGCGTCTCTGACTCTTTAATCTAAATACCAACAGCATTCCCAGGTCATTGTAACAACCAAAAACTACATTTCTACACACAGTGAAAAGTCTCTCAGGACACTTGAGGATCAAAGACTTAGCTCCGTCTCATTTCCAATGACCTTTACTTTCATTCACGTCAATTAACCTCTCCAAGGACCATATCCCAACCTTTGGTGCTCACCCAACCCTGACCACAACCTTTCATTCTTCCAGCTCTCTTTCAGATACTTTCAATGCACTTCTTCATTAACTAAATACTTAGACCTTCAATCCTTCAACCACTCCACTTTCTGCCTATGTGTTCTCTCTTCACTCCCTTACTTAGATTGCATGGTAACACTTTAATCATTCTCATGCCAATACTCTCAACCACTTTTCTTTTTACACTTAAGACACTCACATCTAACAAAACCTCAGATCATTCTAATTTCTCTCTCTGTCCTTTGCTTTCTTTTTCCATACAAAACAACCTAACAGAACTTAAAATTCTTCCTGATAGTAACAACTGATAAATATTGCTACATAAATGTACACACTACACAAAACGGAACTCCTACCTACTTTAATTGAGTATTCCATTTCTCAAACATACCAGCAATTGGTGTTTCCTTGGTTAGCTTTTTTTCTCCTATAGAGTAGCTTTTTATCTATCATCAAACCCCATCCACCTACCTTACTTCGTAATCATCAGAGGACGTAGCCTCCTACTTTAATGAGAAAAGAGAAGCCATAAGCTACAAATTCCTCCAACTTCCACAGCAGACTCAATAGCATTTGCACCCATCTTTTTCTTATATGTCTGGTAGGCTTCACTTAGATGCTAAATTGTAAGAATAAAGAAATCTTTTGCTTTTATTTTTACTATGTAACTACTGGCACATCCTGCTTTTTAAATTATAAAACATAGATGGAAGAGATCTTTAAAAGTACCTAACTCACCCAACTATTTTTTATAGTTAAAGTACTTGGGGATTAAGTGATCAACCAAGTACACATGCCTAGCAAGTAACAAAATCAAGAGAAAAACCCATTTCTTGACTTTCAATCAAACGACCTTTTATATATCACAATAATATATTGCCAAGGGATAAAACTATATCAGGAATAAAAGAATGAAATGGACAAGGGAAGAATGAATAGTCATTTAATAATTAGTGTCAAATATGAATACCATAAAAGTACAAGTAAAGTTACAGAACTGGTTCATCTCAAAATGGCCATACTCCTTTCCTGTTTTGAGTAGCTGGAGTTCTTGGATAGCTTTATAAAGTAACCCTGACAATTACAGCTCAATTTCACTAGCACTTTACAAGTGAAAAGAAGACCAAAAATTTAAAAAAGGAAGTGTACCTTGGCAATGCTATGACAAGAAAGAAAAAAAAAAAGAAAGCAATGATCTCACCTCAGCTAACATACACAGAGCGGGAAAGTGGCATGCTGCCCAACATTTATTTACATGGCTACTCTCAAGTTTGTTTTCTCAAGTACTACATCTTTAGATCTGCTTTCTAGACAAACTAAAATGAGAGACTAGCTCTTTCTCACAATGAAGACTGTATTGAAATGTTCTCTCATACCAACTGTGATAATGCATACAGGACTACTACCCTTACCTACTCTTCAGAAGATCTGAGAAAAACACGGTGATTACTAAAAAGCAAAGCTATTTCCATGAAGAATGTTTCAAAATAATTTAAAGAAACAAGAGCATATGAAAGCTTTCACAATTACCTGGTCGTTTTTCCCTTGGGTTCTCCAACTGAATGGGTTTCTTAGACACAGCATCTTTTACAGCTTGCCTTAGTTTCCTCTGTTCTTTTCGGTACTTCTTGATGGTGCTTTGTTGTTTAAATTGCTTATTTTTTAGTTTGTTTTCAAGTTTGACTTTACTAGTTTTTAGCAACTTGCGAAAGCTTGGGACCTGTTTTTTATTTCTTCTCTAAAAAACAATAACAATACGCCACACACTGAGAATCTTAAATTATTTGTTTTTTTAATCATGTTAAGAAAACTGATTATACATTTCATCAAACCAATTCCACCTTCTGAATGTCTATCATTAATCTTGTATAAGAGCAAAAACCAAACTAAAGCAGTAATCCTACCGAATGAGACTAGAGCATCAGTTATTCCATCTACGGTTTTCCTGCAACCAAAATCCAGGTACTCAAAAGGGTCTAAGATCCCCAAAGAGGTTAAGACTCTCTTATCTCATGGTAAATGGTTATTCATGGTTAGTTTAGCACCAGCAGTTTAACTGCATTCAGAGCAGAATGGCTGTCTTTAGCAATAACAACTGATATTTATATGCTTTTTTTTGCGCGTGGTACTAGGGATAGAACCCAGGGGCATTCTACCTCCAAGCTATACCCCCAGCTCTATTTTTTATTCTTTATTTTGAAACAGGGTCTCACTCAGTTGCAGAGGGCCTCAGGAAGTCGCTGAGGCTGGCCCTGAACCCGGATCCTCTTGTGTCAGCCTCCCAAGTACTGGGATTACAAGCGTGCGCCACCACGCCCAGCTAGTTTATATGCTATTTTATCATTTATGAAGTGCTCCAACAAATAACTTCCAACAGACTAAACAGGGATTGCTGTCATCTTCACATCACTGATGAAGTAGGAAAGGCTCAGAGAGGTTATGCAACTTGCGAAAGACCCTTACAAAGAGCAAAACTGAATTCTGATCTTTGGATTCCACCTGTCTTGCTGATAACCCTTCATTCAGAAACCCAAACTAATTCTCCCTGAGAATCAAGGTAAATCACTTGATTTTCTATTTCCTTACCCTTTAAGAGGGAAATGGACTTGTCTGGGGTCCCCTTATTCATACCATAAACTCATTGAATGCTAGACCTTGATTCTCATCTGTTTAGAAAAAGAGCTCTAAAGACCGTCTGGAAGAATCCTTCAAAGTCTGACATTCAAGGCCGCGTGTGGTGGGGCACGCTTGTAATACCACTACTTGGGAGGCTGAGACAGGAGCATCAAAGGTTCGAAGCCAGCCTCAACAATTGTGAGGCTGTCAACAACTTAAAGAGACCCTGTTTCCAAATAATAAAACAAAAAGGACTAGGGATGTAGCTCAGAGGTGGAATGTCCATGGGTTTAATCCCCAGTACCCAGTACCCAGTACCAAAAAACAAAAGGTCTGACATTCTATGGAGGCAAGACTCGGTGCCTGTTTCACCGCGGACCCCTTAGGACGTACGTCCACGCTGGGCGACAAAGCTGGGGACCGGTGAGGACTGGAAGCTGATCTTGCAGGCAGTAGGAGGGAGCCCCAATCTAAGCCACCGCCCCTTCGGCAGGGGTGAAACCCCACCGAAAAGGTAAGCCAGCTGACATCAACGATCAGCTAAAGTAGTAAGTCGCGGGACCCGGCTTCCTCATAAGGACACTCACCGCCTTCATCCTTAGGCCTGAAGGGAGTCCCAACCAAAGTTCACCAGGATCAAGAGTAACTTAGAGACCCCAGGAAGCGGCACACGTGCCGGAGCCGCGACACTTCTCCGCCGGAAGTTGCCCCCAGCTCCTCCCCATCCTCCACCGCGGGAGGCAGGAGGCGGGACTTCCTGTGCGTGCTCGCGCGCGCCCGTCCCCGGCGTGCGCGCGCACCAGCCCTGAGAGCCACGCGAGACGCTGGGTTGGGGGGGCTTTGCGAGGTTCTTTGATTCTTTGGCTCTGGATCAGTTTCTTTTAAAGTCTTGAGGACTTGGCTTTTTCAGTCGTCGTGCTACATTTTGTATCTCTGCTCACGTTGCTTATCTCATCCAGATTTTCGTGGTCTTTTTCCTCCGTGAACTCTTAAGACCCGGAGAGAAGCCCGCCGCTCGACAGACACCATGGGCGTGTTTGTGGAAGAATGACTTCTCCTCACCTTCCGTCACTCCCACGTCTATGATTCTGGATGTTTTATTTTGATTTGCTTTCATTGTAACCAGTATCTGATAACTATCAGTGAAACGCATGCATTTCAATAGTTGACAACTATTGCCTTTGGGTAAACTATCTGCTTAGTCATTCTGCCAAAGTCATTAATTTTTACAGGAAGATTTGTATATTGCAAAAACGAGAATGTTTTCCATATATTTGTCTCACAAAGACTTTTTTCCCGAATAAATTTGAGAATCCCAGTCCAGATTTATTTAAATTAATATCTATAAGAGATGATTGATAGATAGATAGATAGATTCTTGCACAGGTGCATGCCTGTAATCCCAGTACCTGGGAGACAGAAGGATTGCAGATTCGAGGACAACCTGAGCAACATAGACTTTCAGCAACCTAGCGAGACCCTGTTTCAAAACAAAAAATAAAAAGGCTGGGATTTCCCGAGTGTGGTGGCACACACTTGTAATCCCAGTACTTGGGAGGCTAAAACAGGAGGATCGTAGGTTTGTGGCCAGCTTCAACTACTTAGTGAGGCCCTCTACAACTTAAAGAGACCCTGTTTCAAAATAAAGAATTAAAAATAGAGCTAGGGGCGTAGCTAGGAGGTAGAATGCCCCCGGGTTCAATCCCCAGTACCAAAAAATAAAAAAGACTGGAGGTGTAGCTCAGAGGTAGAATGCCCCTGGGCTCAATCCTCAGTTCCAAAAAAAAAAAAAAAAAAAAGATTATTAAACACAATCCTGACACAGTTGGCCTCACAGTCCTGAGCAGGTGAGGAAAACCAGGAGAGACTCAAAGGGTTCTGAGACTATGACGAATGTTGGTCTTACAAAGACTCAGAAGAAACTTCCAGAGCCAGGCGTGGTGGCGCACGCTTGTAATCCCAGCATTTGGGAGGCTGAGACAGGAAGATCCCGGTTCTCGGCCAGCCTCAGCTACCTAGTGAGGCACTCCCCAACTTAGTGAGACCCTAAATAAAGAATAAAAAATAGGGCTGGGGGTATAGCTCAGAGGTAGAATGCTCCTGAGTTCAATCCCCAGTACCGCAAAAAAAAAAAAAAAAGAAAGTTCCAATTTCTGGATCTCAGAGACCAAGAATAATCCCCTCCTATCTGGCACTCTTCTTTCCACTTCCCTTCTAACTTCCTTCTTGCTCTCTCTCCTTCCCCACCCTGTCTCAGAAACAGCAGAGCCTGTCCCACTGGAGTATTACTTCATCACACAAATTGAAAACATCAGCCTGTGCTCTTCCCAAGTGCCAGAATTCCTTCCCAAGCATATCAATATATCTGCAGTCACTCCCATCCCTTCAGACTTCCCTTTAGTCTCCTCAAGGACAAAGCATCCTCATTCCATTCAAAATCAACTCCTCCCAGCTTTTTTAGAGCTGTCATATTTAACTCTTCCTTTTCTCCTGTGTCCCTTCCCTTGCTCTTTTCCTAATAAGTCCCTCCCCTTGGCCTATAAACATATTGAAATATCTTCCATCTATCTTTTTCTAATAAACCTGTGAGCTTTTAATTGATGTTTTGTATTCCTCCTTCCAGAAGAAGCCATACTTTCCCTGTGTCTCCATTTCCTCTTTTCTAGTATCATAGCCCAAGTCTATGCTAGCTTTTTTAAGAAATGCGTCATACTCTTGGCTCATTTTAAGTGTATAATCAACTAAAATCTCTGGATCATTTTTAAGCATTTGTTGCCAAACTAAATCTCTCCCATCTTGAATTTGAGCAGTTTATTGTTTGAAAGCAAACTTAAAAATGGGAGTTTACATGCTTCCTACTAATCTTACTGGGTTCTCAGATTTGTGGTCTCCAGTTTTGTGTCATCTCCCATTCACTTAAGTCACTGCAAAGCCTAGTTTGTGCTCCTAGATCTTTCAAAACTTTTCTGAACACTGGGCTATCCCAAACTAGCATTGTAGGAATTGTACACAGAGATTCCTGTGAGTACTTTTGGGAGGTCTGTTCAGAACCCATCTGACTACCCATAACATTCCACTGACACTGATCTCATTAAGGTCACCAAGAACCTCCACACTGCTGCAGGTTTTTTTAAGTGTACAGTGAATCACTTCATTTTTCTCTTTTTTAGCCTCACTGGATCACTCTACTGCATTTGATGCTATACATTTCTCCTTTCTCACATTAGAATGTTGACTCCCTTGGCTCTCCTAACAGCCTTATCCCCAGGTCCTTCTACCTCGATTCCTTCTTCCTTGTGCCTCTTCCATATAGGAGATGCTCAGGGTTCTGCTCTTGGCCCACTTTTCTACTTCTCTTCTTGTTCTACTTGCTCTTCTAGCATGATCTCATCCCTCTACCTATTGCATAGAGATTTTGTCTAGCCCAAATCTCTCCTCCAAGCTTCATTCAGTCTTGTAGCCACCCACCTCTTACACACCACTTGATAACTATGGGACTTCAAGTCACCACGTTCAAAACTGAATTATTTTTTTCATTTGCACTGCTTGCAACATTCTCTATTTCATTCCATCACCCTCAGCTGGAATCCCAATATTCTATAGATCTTTGGAAATAAGCCAGGACTTTCTTGGCCATCCATCCTATTATAATTCATTCATTCATATTCTCTCTCTCTCTCTCTCTCTCTCTCTCTCTCTCTCTCTCCCTCCCTCCCTCCCTCCCTCTTTCCCTCCCTTCCTCCCTTCCCTCCCTTCCTCCCTCTCTCACTCTCTTATTGAGGATTGAACCCAGGGGCATTTTACCTCTGAGCTACATCCCAGCCCTTTTTATTTTTACATAAAAATAAAAATAAAAATAAGGTCTTCTTTATATGAAACAGGGTCTTGTTAAGTTGCTGAGGGTCTTGCTAAGTTCCTGAGGCTGGCCTCATCTGTGATCCTCCTGTCTCAGCCTCCCAAGTACTGGGATTACAACATGCACCACAACACCCAGCAAATTCTTCTGTTTTTTTTTTTTAATTTTTAAACAAAGAGGTTTGAAAACCACCACTAAGTTGACATAATAAGACTTCTGAAGTTCCAATCCCATAGGATAATTCATATAAATGTTAACACGGGATTATTTGAATGTTTGCCACACTGTAGTGTCCATTTGGTGAAAGAAGAAGCCCACCCCCCAGTATCCCAAATTAGAAAACAAAAATGTCATCACTATCAATCATCTTGGACATCAACAAGTCAGGCAGGCTGCCCTACAGCTCACCAAAGTGGAGGTTGGGTGAGAACCCTGAGCATCTCCTATACTGAAGAAGCATCAGGAAGAAGGAACCAAAGTAGAAGAACCTGGGAGCAAGGTTGTTAGGAGAGCCCAGAAAGACTTAGAGAAAGCTCCCTTCTCAAAACATTTCATAGGCAAAAGCAAAAAACAAATTAAAAAACTACACATAAATTGTGAGTGGTCCCCTAGAGTTCTGCAACATACAATCCTCCCTTATGTCAAGGTGTTTGACTGTGCTCAGACCTATTTCTATTTCCCCTCCTGAGATGTGGGGGAGAAAGGAAAGAAATCTCACCCTCAACCTGGAGCATGGTGGCACAGGCCTGTAATCCTAGTTACTACAGAGGCTAAGTCAGAAGAAAACAAATTTGGGTCTAGCCTGGGTAACTTAATGAAATCCTGCCTCAACATAAAATTTTAAAAGGGCTGGGCATGTAGCTCAGTAGAAAGCTCACCTAGCATGGGCAAGGCCTTGGGTTCAATCCCTAGTAAAGGAAGCAGGGAGAGAAGGAAATTTCACCACTAGAGAGCTGAAAAGTCACAATAGGTAATATTTAAGTTTCACTTACTGGATATGGTATCACACACCTGTAATATCCCAGCTACTTGGGAGGTTGAGGAAGTTGGATCACAAGTTTGTGGCTAACCTGCACAATTGAACAAGACTTTATCTCTCAAAATAAAATAAAATAAAAAGGGTTGGGGATAGCTGGGCATGGGGGTGCACACCTATAATCCCAATATTTGGGAGCTTAGACAGGAGGATTGCAGGTTTGAGGCCAGCCTCATCAATTTAGCAAGGTCCCTCAGCAACCTAGCAAGACCCAGTTTCAAAATAAAAATAAAGTAGGCCAGGTATAGTGGCACACAACTGCAATCCCAATACTTGGGAAGTTGAGATAGGAGAATCATAGGTTTATAGTCAGCCTCAGCAACTTAGCAAGGCCCTCTGCAACTTAGTACCAAAATAAATAAATAAATATATAAATAAATGACAAGTATGGCTTAAGGTTACCTGCAATACAAAATAAAAGGACTTTACTAAGTAATACTTCTGAGATATCAGTCTTGTAGAATTCTAAACCTTAGTGATTTATAAAAAGAACTTGTTTATTAATCTGGGGCCCATTATCAGGGGTCTAGAACCCAGCTGTATGGCCAGCAACTATAAGGAGAAACACCACTTCCAAGAGGTACTGATGAATTCTTTGTTGCTATCATAAAAATGTGAGCATTTTTTTTGTTGTTGTTGTTGTTTGTCTCCTGGGTTGGGAGATGGAATCCAGGATGTGGTGTATGCTAAGCACTCTCCCACTGAGCCACAGCCCCAGTCCTATAAAATGTGACTTCTTTACCATCATGTCACTGTGCCACATGAGAACTGACCTCATACAAATGTACAGATGTGGACAATATGTCTGTGTCTGATTGTTTGATTAGAACCAGAGTCCAATCCAATATGTCTATCTCTGAGTAATTGTGCCTTAGTCCTACTCCTAATGACTGATTCCTTGAAGAAAGTAAAAGCTTATAGTAAGCCAGATGTGGTGGTGCACGCCTGTAATCTCAGTACTTGGGAGGTTGAGACAGGAGGATTGCAGGTTCAAGGACAGTCTTAGCAATGTAGCAAGACTCTCAGCAACCTAGGGAGACCCTGTCTCAAAAAACTAAAAAAAAAAAAGGGTTAGGGTCATAGCTTGGAAGTAGAATGCCCCAGAATTCAATCCCCAGTATCACAAAACAAAATAAAAGCCTATAATAGGCTCAAATTTTATATTGCTCATGAATTTTTTTTGTGTGGTAACTGGGGATTGAACCCAGGGGCATTCTACCTCTGAGCTACACCCCAGCCCTATTTTGTATTCTTTATTTTGAAATAGAGCTTCACTAACTAGCGGAGGCTGGCCGGGAACCCGGATCCTCTGGTCTCAGCCTCCCAAAATACTGGGATTACAAGCATGCGCCACCATGAAAAATTATTAAATGGTTCCATTTTATAAATGTAAATCTCTGCCAGGCATGGTGGCGCACTCTTGTAATCCCAGCATTTGGGAGGCTGAAACCGGAGGATCCTGGTTCACGGCCAGCCTCAGCTACCTAGTGAGGCACTCCGCAACTTAGTGAGACTCGGTTTCAAAATAAAGAATAAAAAATAGGGCTGGGGGTATAGCTCAGAGGTAGAATGCCCCTGAGTTCAACCCCCAGTACCACACAAAATAAATAAATAAATGTAAATCTCCAAAACTCCAACATCAACATCAAGATTTTATATATATATATATATATATATATATATATATATATATGTCATGGTCTCTACTTTCGACAATATTAAAGTACAGAGAGAAAAATATAAGATAGTTGATAAATTATGCATAACCAAATAGAGAATAATAGAAGACAGCCCATAGGTGCTAAAAGGAAAAAAAAAGCTGCTTTAGAGAAAATAATAGAGCAATGTATACTTAAATGGAACCTGTAGAAAGGACAAATTTCAGATAGATGGGATAATATGTTCTTACGAAGCTCACACAAGTACTTCAAGTAATTTATATTATGGACCATCAAAAATTAAGTTAAAATAGTTAACAACAATAATTATTAATTATTAAATTAAAATCAATTATTACCTGGGCGTGGTGGTGCATGCTTAATCCCAGTACTTGGGAGTCTGAGATAGGAGGATTGCAGGTTCAAGGACAGCCTCAGCAAGTAGTGAGACTCTCATCAACCTAGTGAGACCTTGTTTCAAAATAAAAATAAAATAGGACTGAGGGGGTAGCTCAGAAGTAGAATGCCCCTGGATTCAATCCCCACACACAAATTTTTTTTAATTAATTATTGACCATAAATAAAATATAGATGTGGCATCCCATCTACATACAGCTCCTCAGGACTTCCCATGCTATACATGTCAAGAATGACCACTTACAAATTTTCACTTACAAACTTTTCCTGAACCCCTTCATGGAAGGCCAGAAGTACATAGTTTCCACCTTTGAGAGCTGCTTTCAACTGGCAACAAATAGAAATTGAAGGATAAATATACTAAATGTGGTAGACTGAAAAATGTTTCCTGATGCTATAAAACTCAAATTCTTTTTTTTTTTTTTTTTTTTTGTGGTAGTGGTGGTGATGGTACTGAGGATTGAACCTAGAGGCTTTTCACCTCTGGGCCATACTCCTAGACCTTTTTTTAATTTTTTATTTCGAAATAGGGTCTCGCTAGGTTATTGAGAGCCACTCTGTGTTGCTAAGGCTGTGTTGTTGAGGGCAGCCTCAGAAATGTAGCAAGACTCTCAGAAACCTAGTGAGGCCTTGTTTCAAAAAACAAAATATAAACAAGACATGGTGTCACATACCTGTAATCCCAGTACTTGGGAGGCTGAGACAGGAGGATTGCAGGTTTGCAGCCAGTCTCAGCAACTTAGCAAGACTGTCAGGAACTAAGCAAGACCCTGTTTCAAAAACAAAACAAAAAAGGCTGGGGGTGTAGCTCGGAGGTAGAATGTCCCCGGGTTCAATCCCTAGTAGAGAGAGTGAATGAATATTTCACACAGACAGAAGAGAAAGCAATAAAACCACAGAGACAGAGATTTGAGTGATGTAGAAACAAATCAAGGAATGCCAGCTTCCACTAGAAGGGGAGAGAAATAAGGAACAGGCTCTAAAACTGTAAGAGAATGAATTTCTGTTTGAAGGTATCAAGTTTACGGTAAATTGTTACAGCAGCCATAGAAAACTAATCCAACAATATTTATACCAATAATTATACCAGTGCCATCACTCTTCAGAGGTACAAGGACTCTGAGGCCTATTCCACATCATCCCCCAGAGGTTCACAAGAGGACTGAGGCTCACCTGCAGAAGCCACCGACTCTTCGTCACTGTCACTGTGTTACTGCCTTCTCTTCCTAGTCTCACTTCTCCACCCTGCTGTCAGTGGTTCCTGGACTCACCTTCAGAGTAAACCACGTGCACTCAAGTCCTTACACATTCGCCACAGCAAAATACTACAAGTCAGGTGACTTAAAGCAAAAGAGATGTAGTCTCTCACAGATCTGGCAGCCGGAGTCTGAGAGCAAGGTGTTGGCAGGGTTGGTCCTTTTCAGGGCTCTGAGGGGGGATCTGCTCCGAGCCTCTGTTCTCACTTCCTGTGGCCGCTGACAACCCTTGGCCTTCTTTGGCTCATGGATACAGTGTTCTAGTCTCCACCTCCACCTTTACAGCATTCTCCCTGTGTCCATGTGTCTGTACATGGCTGTCTTCTCTTCTAAGGGCACTGGTGATACTGGATAAGGGCCATCCTAATGACCTCATCTTAACTTGAGTATATCTGCAAAAAGACCCTATTTCCATATAAGGTTGTACTCATAGGACTTAGGATTTTGGGGTTTGTTCTTTTGTTTTGTAGTACTGGGGATTGAACCCAGGGGCAGTCTACCTCTGAAGTACACCCCCACCCCTATTTTTTGTTTGTTTGCTATTTTGAAACAGGGTCTCACTAAGTTGTGGAGGACCTTGCCAAGTTGTTGAGGCTGGTTTCAAACCTGTAATCCTCCTTTCTTAGCTTTCTGAGTGCTGGGATTATATGTGTGCAGCACCACACCTGGTTGGGGTTTAGGATTTTAACATAGATACACTCTAAGAGCTACAATTGGGGACAGTACTGAAGCCTACCTATGCTGTTTGTTCTTATATGACATTCCTATGATAAAGGTTAATGTATAAATTAGGCACCGTAAGAGAGTAACGGTCAGAAGTAACAATCCAATAGAACAAGTATAACAATATACTATAATAACAGTTATATGACTGTGGTCTCTCTATCTGGACGAAACTTCACATAAGAGGGGGACTGCTGCATCTTCTTTGGGAGATATAGTTCAGCCCATAACATTTAGACTCAGTCATATACAGCCTAAGACAACTACTACTTATTTAAGCACTTTTTATGTTTCCTAACTCAACGTAAATTGTTCCATTTTATCCTCAATAATCATATGAGATAAGTGTTAGCTCCGTTTAATTAATTTGTATTAAATTAAGAGTCAGAGCCAGGCATGGTGGTGCACGCTTGTAATCCTAGTACCTGGGAGGCTGAGACAGGAGGATTGCAGGTTCGCAGCCAGCCTCAGCTACTTACTGAGGCCCTCCACAACTTACTGAGATGCTGTTTCAAAACAGAGAATAAAAAATAGGGCTGGGGGTGTAACTCAGAGGTAGAATGCCCCTGAGTTCAATCCCCAGTGCCACAAAAAAAAAAAAAAAAAAAAGAATCAGAGGTTTAGATATGATACTGTAGCAAAATCTGAGTTTAACACAAGATGGGGAACAGTGACAAGATACGAGTCCCACTAGTGCAAGTAGTTTTTAGCAAAAAGGATCAACTACCTAAAGTTCCTTTCCTAATCTGCAATATCACAGATCAGGGGAAAATCAAAAAGGGATTTTTCCTAGGGCTGTAATATATGTTCTTTTCTGCTTTAGGATTTTTGCAGGTAAAATTAAACTGAGTTAATGATATTTCCTTTTTGTTTACTTGCATTGTTTGTTCAGAGCTATTCTTTTGTTTTTATTCCGTTCCATTCATTTATTCACTGCCTTTCAAAATCCCCAGGGAAGAGGAAGTAGATTCCATGCACAAAGTCATGTACAGTCCGACAGTCCCTTGGGCACAAGTTCCTCACCCCCCACCATCCCCCGTACCAGACTCTGCTAGGAGCTCCCTGTGAAAGAGTGTTCTGTAAAACAAGGATGTATTGTCTGAAGGCCTCTATTCTAAAGTGTTTGGGAAGTACAGCTGAGTGGAGAGTGGACTGTAGAATGAAACACCTAAGGGCATCGTGTATATTATTCTTACACCTCCCACAATGCCACCCCTGCTTATTCTAAGGTATCTTCTAGCCAGGCTTGGTGGTGCACGCTTGTAATCCCAGAACTTGGGAGGCAGAGACAGGAGGATCACAGGTTCAAGAACAGCTTCGGCTACTTAGTGAGGCTCTCCGCAATTTAGTGAGACCCTGTTTCAAAATAAAGAATAAAAAGTAGGACTAGGGGTGTAGCTTGGAGGTAGAATGCCCCTGTGTTCAATCCCCAGTACCACACATACATACACACAAAACAAAACTCTCTGGTTTCAAGTTTGGAAATAGTTCTGCTCCTGGGCTTGCCTACAATATACTTGGAAGACCTGCTTGGGTGAAATTTTATGCTTCTGATTATTTTCTTCATTTTCCAAGTTGATGCCACTGATTGTACTTTAAAATCTACTTGGAGCCATGTGTGGTGGCTCACACCTGTAATCCCTATACTTGAGAGGCGAGACAGAAGAATCACAGGTTCGCAGCCAGCCTCAGCAATTTAGTGAGGCCCTCAGCAACTTAAAGAGATTCTGTTTTAAAATAAAATGGAGCTGGGGGTGTAGCTCAGAGATAGAATGCCCCAGGTTAAAAACCCAGTATCACATAAAAAAAAATCTACTTGAAGCCAGGTATAGTGGCACACGCCTGCAAGTCCAGTACATGAGAGGCTGAAACAGGAGGATACCAGGTTTGAGGACAACCTCAACAAGTAGCGAGACACTCAGCAACCTAGCAGGACCCTGTCTCAAGAAACAAAAAATAAAATAGGGCTGAAGGTGTAGCTTGGAGGTAGAATGCCCCTCAGTTTAATCCCCAGTACCATAAAAAGAATGAAATTAAAAATTCACTACTGTAAGATTATTGTCTAGTCCATAATTTGTATACTTTTTCTTTTTTTTTTTTTTCAGTACTGGGGATTGAACTCAGGGGCATTCTACCTCCAAGCTACACCCCCAGCCCTATTTTTTATTCTTTATTTTGAGGCGGGGGAGGGGTCTCACTAAGTTGTGGAGTGCCTCACTAGGTAGCTGAGGCTGGCCTCGAACCCAGATCCTCCGGTCTCAGCCTTCCAAATGCTGGAATTACAAGTGTGCGCCACCTCACCCGGCATAATTTGTATACTTTTTCTAAGTAAGAATGCACTAAAGAGCCCATAGATTATTTTGTAACTTTCCAGTTTCCTATAAGTTTTCTGGCATGTAGCAAAACAGGAACAAGACCTCAATAGAAAGAGACCATTGACCTCCTAAGTTAGGGGCTAACATTTGATTGGACCACGACCTTCTAGCCTAACCACCTATTGACCACCTGACCACCAGAGACTCTGATGTGAGTTCAACCTACAGACCAGACCTTCTAATGGTGAAACATAATCCTGATCAATATTTCCCAACCCAGAGGGAAACCTAGCCCCTTTCAATCAGGCATATTTCACTTAATTATATGCCTTAGTAAAAGCTTGGCTTCAAGCCCCTGCAGTGTATATTACTTTTTTTTTTTTTTGCAGTACTGGGGATGGAACCCAGCAGGGGTATTCTACCTCTGAGCTACACCCTCAGCCCTATTTTTTATTCTTTATTTTTGAAACAGGGTCTCACTAAGTTGCAGAGGGCCTCACTAAGTACCTGAGTATAGCTTTGAATCTGCGATCCTCCGGTCTCAGCCTCCCAAGTACTGGGATTACAAGCATGGCCACCACATCCGGCTCTGTGTCTTACTTTTGAGATTGCCCTTACCCTCACCCTGCTCTGAGAGTGTATACATTCGCCTTTTGCTTCTTAAAACCAGACACATCCTTAAATTATTTTCCAGGATGTAGTCGAGAATCTGGAAGATTTAGGTAGAGGTCTCCTCTGTCTCTGGGAGACCTTCTCAGACTCCCCATGTGGTGACAAGGACACTAGTGGAATAAAATAAAAAATTCGAATAAGGTCTGTAGAATAGGTAATAGCATTATATCAATGTTAATCTCCTGATTTTGATCATGGTATTGTAGTTATGTTAGATATTAATATTTAGGGACTCTGAATGAAAAGCCTATAGAAATATTTTTATATATTTTTGGCAGATCTGAAATAATTCTCAACCGTAAAAACTTAAAAAGTAATAAAAGAGATGGGCGTGGTGGCACATGCTTGTAATCCCAGTACATGGGAGGCTTAGACGGGAGGATTGTAGGTTCCAGGACAGCTTCAGCAAGTAGTGAGACTCTCATTAGCCTAGCAAGAGCCTGTTTCTAAATAAGAAATAAAATCAGGCTGTAAGTGTAGCTTGAAGGTAGAATACCTCTGGGTTTAATTCCCAGTAATACACACACACACACACACACACACACACACACACACACACTCATAAAAAGAGATGTGGAGGATCAGTGAGTCTTGTGACTTAGTGACTTAACCAGGTATAAGAACACATGTAAACCAATACAAAGTCCTTGGTTTTTTTTTTTTCTTTTGCGGTACCCGGGATTGAACTCGGGGGCATTCTACCTCCAAGCTATACCCCCAGCCCTATTTTTTATTCTTTATTTTGAAACAGGGTCTCACTAAGTTGCAGAGTGCCTCACTAGGTAGCTGAGGCTGGCCGCGAACCCGGATCCTCCGGTCTCAGCCTCCCGAATGCTGGGATTACAAGCGTGAGCCACCATGCCCGGCTTCAAAGTCCTTGGTTTTTAAGTCAAATAAAAATATAAAATGTATGTTTATATTGTTTTTCTATCAATTCAATTTCTAATAAAATTTCCTGAGAAAATAACCAAAGATAGGCACAAGTATTTATATACATGGAATTTCATTGCAGCAATGTTCATAATAGAAAATAATTGCAAACCATCAAAATGGCTAATAATGGGTATTTAACTTATTCATTTAATCTATGAATAGTATAAATCTTACATTCAACCAACACAGCCAATTAAATTATCTGTAAAAGAGCATTCAATTAAGTGTACGTGTGTGTGTGTGTGTGTGTGTGTGTGTGTGTGTGTGGTGTGTACTGGGGACTGAACCTAGGACCTTGCACATACTCTACCACTAGGTCACACTCCCATCCTAATATTTAATTAATATTAATAGCTGAGTGTGGTGACTCACACCTGTAATTCAGTACTTGGGAATCTGAGACAGGAAGATCCCCCAGGTTTGAGGACAGCCTCAGCAATTTAGCAAGGCTCTCAGCAACTTAGTAAGATCCTGTTTCAAAATAAAAAGTAAAATAGGGTTGAGAGCACAACTCAGAGGTAGAACGCCCCTTGGTTCAATCCTCTATACTAAAAAAATAAATAAAATTAAATTAAAAAATTGACTTTTAATTAGTTTATAAATATTATAAAAGTGTAAACATCTGGAAACTCCAATCATTCTTATTTCATGTGTATTCTTTTTTACCTTTATGAAGCTGGATACAAAGTTTTAAACATCACTGTCACTGTGGTATGCAATTATGTATCTGTACTCTTTATTAAGTATTATTTTGTAGAATTTCCACATACCTCTGCATTTCCGTCATTAAAGTTGTCTTACTGTTTCACTAATATATTTAGTTTTACCTGCATTTCCCATAATATTGACCATTTAGGTAGCTTATAATTTTTAACTCTAAAACATTTTGCTATAAGCATTTGTGTATGCCTTTTATCTTATTCTTTGGAGTAATTTCCTTCTGACAAATCCCCAGGAGTAGGATTCTAGTGCCTCTTACTATGTAGCATCAGCTTGCTTCCCCAAAGAATCAGTGCGAATTTGTAAGGCCTTTCATCTGTCTTTGGGTTTGTGGCTTGCCCTGCTGTGGTTTACCAAACAGCAGCTGCTTGGTGATCTTACTATTATCCATTTCCCACATATCTCACCCTGCTGAGTTAATCTGCAATATGCATCCTTTCCATACTTGTTATCTAATTACCCTCCACAACCCTAGCCCTAGTCATCTTTTTTTTTTTTTTTTTTTAACCAGCTGGGGTTTTACCAGGCATGCATGGAATTTGAACTATTTGCAAAATTTGAAGATTTCAGTAGCATCAAATTGCAGTCTTACAGATAGTACATCTTCATTGCTTTACAGAAGTGTGTGTGTGTGTGTGTGTGTGTGTGTGTGTGTGTGTGTGTGTGTCACTGGGGGTAAACCCAGGGGCATTTTACCTCTGAGCTACAACACTCATCCTAATTTACTTTTATTTGGAAACAGGGTCTTACTTGCTGAGGCTGGCTTTGAACCTGCCATCCTTCTGTCTCAGCCTCCCATGTACTGGGATTACAGGCATGCACCACCATGCCTGGCTTCTTTTGGATTTTGATATCAAATTTACTCCACATATTGTCAAAGGAACATACTGACCACACTTTTGTTTAATCTGTTCATCATCAAAGACTCACAGATTCAAGATCAGTATAGTATAGAGAACAACCTATCATTATTTTAGGTTTTATTAGTGCATGCTGATAAAAACAAATGGTTGTTAGGTCAATTATTCACTCAATCATGGATGATGAAAATTGCATGCATTTAAGAGTACAAATGGGAATCAGCATAAGGCATTTCCTAAACCATGGTTTTGAGGATTATATATGTGCTTAATCTGTTGAGTTCAGAGTTTCCTGGGAACTAGATGTGACGTGTGTGTGTGTGTGTGTGTGTGTGTGTGTGTGTGTGTGTGTGTGTGTTCTACCCATGAACTACACCCCATCCCTATTTTTTTTTTTTTTTTTTTTGCAGTACTAGGGATTGAACTCAGGGGAATTCTACCTCTAAGCTATACCCCCAGCCCTATTTTTTATTCTTTATTTTGCCACCACGCTGGGCTCCTATCCACTTATTCATATACTCCTTTAAAAATTGTTTATCGAACAACTATCATGTGCCTGGCATTGTGTTAGATAGCATTGCTAACAAGGTGAACAAAACATATACTCCCTCTCTTGTTATAGGATAATGTATTTGTTTGTATAAATGCCAGCCCAAACAGTAATAAAATTACAGCATGATAGTGACCACAAAGAAAAAGGGTACAACAAAAGTATATAATAGGAGTCTAAGAAACTGCAAGCTCCTCTAGGAAGAGACATTAAAACTGAGCCCTGAGCCACGCGTGGTGGCACATGCTTGTAATCCCAGTACTTGGGAGGCTGAGACAGGAGGATCTCAGGTTCATGACCAGCCTCAGCTACTTAGTGAGACCCTTGGCAACTTAGTGAGACCCTGTTTCAAACTAAAGAGTAAAAAATAGGGCTGGAAGTGTAGCTCAGAGGTGGAATACCCCTAGGTTCAATCCCTAGTACCTCAAACACAAAACAAAACACAACCTGAGCCCTGAAGAAAGAGTAGGAGTTAGGTGATCAAGGTAGGGAAGATTTCTCCAGGCAGTGGGACCAACCTGCATGAAGATCCTTAGGGGATCCTTAGGGGCTTAGTACACAATTCTCTGTTTCACAATTTCAGACGCAGAGAAAAGGACAATGTATGTGACACAGGATGAGGAAAAGAGAAATGTGAGGCAAGGCTGGAAAGGCAGAGAAGAGTCAACACAAGACCTGGATATCAAAGAGCACACGTGGACATAGGAGAAACCTGCACCAGGAGAACGGTAGTAGATGGAGCTGCATGGAGACCAGCAAGACTGAAGACTAGCAGAGAGAAGTGGGAGCGGAGGCTGGTTAGGTAGACAGACCACAAAGACTGCTGTGGTCATGAAGAAGATTTTGTCTCTGTCCTCAAGAGAAGTGATTACATTTTGGATTAAGGAAGAAGAATTCTGCTGAAGAGTAGAGTACTTAGAAGAAATGGCCAAGGAGTTGGGAATATTCCTGCTTTTTTAAAAATTTTGAAACAGGGTCTCACTAAGTTACTCCATCACCAGACCATGTACCATCGATCCTCCTGTCTCAGCCTCCCACCTATTGAGATTACAGGCACGTGTCACCACACCCAGCTGAAATTATACAGGGGCAGAGCACTTGCCTAGCATGACAGAGGCCCTGGGTTGCGGCTGGTGGGGCAGAGGAGAAGGCTTTTTCTCCAGAGATATTGACTTAATCTCTTCGGCCCAGGCATCCCTGAGCTATACTCTCTTCCCTTCTTTCCTTCCTTCCTTCTGGCCTTATGCATGTGGGGCAAGTGTTCCATTACTGAGTCACATCCTTAGCCCAATACCAAACTTATTAGGGACCATGAAAATAACATGTTGTTATTACTGGAGATTGAACCCAGGGGCTTTCTACCTTCGAGCTATGCCCCCAGACTTTATTTATTTATTTATTTATTTATTTATTTATTTATTTATTTATTTACTTTTGAAACAGAGTCTTGCTACATTGCTGAGGCTGTCCTGTAACCTGCGATTCTGCTGTCTTAGCCTTCCTAGTATTGGGATTACAGGCCTGTACCTGCTGCACACAGTGAATATATTATATCTTGAAAGGAAGGAGACTTTTCCTTTCATAAAAGAGGATATTATATTACTTACTAGACAAGACAGAAACTTTAATAATAGGTAGAAAATATAGTAAGAATCTTTAAAGCTGGACATGGTGATGCACACGTGTAGTCCCAGTATTTGAGAAGCTGAGACAAGAGGATTGCAGGTTCAAGACCAGCCTCAGCAACTTAGCAAGGCTTTTAACAACTCTTAGACTTTGTATAAAAACCAAAAATATTAAGAGTTGGGCTAGAGCCGGGTGTGGTGGCACACGTTTGTAATCCCAGCATTTGGGAGGCTGAGATCAGAGGATCCGGGTTTGTGGTCAGCCTCAGCTACCTAGTGAGGCCCTCCTCAATTTAGTGAGACCCTGTTTCAAAATAAAGAATAAAAAATAGGGCTGGGGATATAGCTCAGAGGTAGAATGCCCCTGAGTTCAATCCCCAGTACCGCAAAAAAAAAAAAAAAAGAGAGAAAAGAGTTGGGCTAGGAGCTGGGCATGGTGATGCAAGCTTGTAATCCCAGTACTTGGGAGGCTGAGACCGGAGGATCTGGGTCCGAGGCTAGCCTCAGCTACTTAGTGAGGCCCTCTTCAATTTAGTGAGACCCTGTTTCAAAATAAAGAATAAAACTTAGGGCTGGGGATGTAGCTCAGAGATAGAATGCCCCTGGGTTCCATCCCCAGTACCGCAAAAAAAAAAAAAAAAAAAAAAAGAGTTTGGCTTGGAGGCAGAATGTCTCTGGGTTCAGTCCCCAGTAACACACACACACACACACACACACACACACACACACACACACACACAGAAAACCCTTTAATAGAAGTTATTATACCTTACCTTTTTATTATAGACAAAGTTAGAATTATATACTAAGAAAATAGTAGGGTCGTATGAGCTATCATGGTTCATAAAACCTTTGCTGTTGTTGACTATGGAAGAGGAAAAAGATAACCAAAATTAGCCATTTAGAGAAACTAGGTGTGGTGGCACAGGCCTGTAATCCCAGTACTTGGGAGGCTGAAACAGGAGAATCGCAGGTCTGTGGCCAGAACTGGAGTACTTTAGTGAGACCCTGTTTCAAAATAAAGAGTAAAAAATAGAGCTGAGGGTATAGTTCAGAGGTAGAATGCCTCTGGGTTCAATTCCCAGTATCACAACAACAACAAAACAAAAAAATGGTTTGACAGCAGGAAAAAAACTTTAGGAGAAATTTTCTAGGCAGAGTGGACAAAGATTGCGATTAGATTCCTTAAACTGTCTTTTTTTTTTTTTTTTTCAGTACTGGGAATTGAATGCAGGGGCATTCTACCTCCAAGATACACCCCCAGCCCTATTTTTATTCTTTATTTTGAGGCGGGGGAGGGGTCTCACTAAGTTGTAGAGGGCCTCACTAAGTATCTGAGATTGGCAGCAAACCCGTGATTCTCCTGTCTTAGCTTCCCAAGTACTGGGATTACAAGTGTGCGCCGCCATACTCGACAACTCTCAGCTTCCTTTATATACATATCTTTATTTAGCTATCTTCTATATTAAGTTAAATTTTTCAAAAATTTAAGTGAATCAGCGTGGTGGTGCACGCTTGTAATCCCAGTACTTGGGAGGCTGAGACAGGATGATCGCAGGTTCATGGCCAGCCTCAGCTACTTAGTGAAGTTCTCTGCAATTTAATGAGACCCTGTTTCAAACTAAAGAAAAAAAAATAGGGCTGGGGGTGTAGCTTGGAAGGTAGAATGCCCCTCGGTTTCACCTCCAGTACCCCTAAATAAATAAATAAATAAATAAATGAAATTTGCCTAATGTTAAACTAACCATTTTAATGCATACAATTCAGTGACAGTTAGTACATTCACAATGTCATACAATCACCATTTCTCTCTAGTTCCAAAACATTTTCATGTTCGTCTCATATTCATCTCATTTCACCCCAAAAGAAAACCTCATTTCCAGTCATTATTTTCTTTCTTCCCCCACTGAATGGTAATCATCAATCTGCTTTCTGTGTCTAATTACCTACCCTGGATATTTCATATGAAGGAATTATACAGTATATTCCTTTTGTTGACATGTATGCTTGTGTCACTTTGACTCCCACTATGATGCATAATTACAATGCACCAATAAAATATTAAAAAATTCCTCTGTTAATGGCTATTTGGGTTATTTCCACCTATTGGTTACTATGAATAGTGCTGCTATGAACATTCATGTACAACATTTTTGTTTAAACACCTATTTTCAACTCTTTTAAATATGTCCTAGTTTGCCGGGCGTGGTGGCGCACGCTTGTAATCCCAGCACTTGGGAGGCTGAGACCGGAGGATCCGGGTTCGCGGCCAGCCTCGGCTACCTAGTGAGGCACTCCGCAACTTAGTGAGACCCTGTTTCAAAATAAAGAATAAAAACTAGGGTTGGGGGTGTACCTCAGAGGTAGAATGCCCCTGGGTCAATCCCTAGTACCATACACACAAAATAAATAAATAAATAAAATAAAATAAAAGTACTAGTAGAAGAATTGCTGGGTCATATGTAATATGATAATTCTATGTCTAACTTACTCAGCAACTACCACACTATTTTTCCCCCCTTAGGGAATAAACCCAGGGGTATTCTATCTCTAGGTTTGATTCCCAGCCCTATTTTATTTTTATTTTTTATTTTGAAACGGTCTCACTAAGTTTCAGAGGGCTTCGCTAAATTGCTGAGGCTGGTGATGAACCTGAGATTCTTCTGTCTCAGCCTCCCAAGTACTAGGACTATGGGGATGCGCCGCCACATCTGGCTTAACACACAATTTTTCACATCAGTGTACCATTTTACACATCTGCTAGTAGTGAATGAGAGTTCTATCTTTCCAATACTTGCAATACTTGTTATTTATTTATTTTGTACTGAGGATTGAACCTAGGGGCATTCTACCCCTGAGCTATAGCTCTAGCCCTTTTTATTTTGAAACAGGGTCTCGCTAAGTTGCTCAGGCTGGCCTTAAATTATTTCCTTTTTTTCCCCCCTCGGTACTGAGGATTGAACCCAGGGGCATTCTACCTCTGAGTTACATCCCCAGCTCTATTTTTATTCTTTATTTTGAAACAGGGTCTCACTAAGTTGTGTAGGGACTCACTAAGTAGCTGAGGCTGGCCACGAACCTGCGATCCTCCTGTCTCAGCCTCTCAAGTACTGGGATTACAAGCTTGCGCCACCATGCCCTGCTTCCTTTTTTTTTTTTTTCGGTGCTGGGGATTGAACTCAGGGGCATTCTACCTCCGAGCTATACCCCCAGCCCTATTTTTTTATTCTTTATTTTGAAACCGAGTCTCACTAAGTTGCGGAGTGCCTCACTAGGTAGCTGAGGCTGGCCGCGAACCCGGATCCTCTCGTCTCAGCCTCCCGAATGCTGGGATTACAAGCGTGCGCCACCACGCCCGGCTATGCTCCCTTTTTTAAAAAAATTATAAATATGGTAGTGGGAGTGAAGTGCTATCTCACTGTAGTTTTGATCTGCCTTTTCCCAATTACTAATGATGATATGCTTATTAATATACTATTAACAGATCTTTTTTGGATATATATCCTAAAAAGATATATATATATATGTATATATTCAAGTCCTTTGCCCATTTTAAAATTTGGTTGTTTGTCTTTTGGTTGTTGAATTATATGAGTTCTTTGTATATTTAGGGGTACTACATCCTTAAAAGATACATGATTCATAAATATTTTCTTTCTCTCTTGCTGTATTGACTTTTCCACTTGTGTCTCAAAAGTCATTTCTTTTTCTGAAAGATCCTGATAATAAATACCCTTGCCACTTAGTCCTTCCCTAGGGCCTTATGAAAGACACTTGACATTTCTTAAACTGGATGGTAGGTACATAAAAACCCACTTCATTGACATTTTTCATTAATACTTTAATATGTGGATTATCTTCACTCTTTTGTATATATGTACATATATATTTTTATGTAATTTTGGGGGGGTGCTGAGGATTGAACCCAAGTGCATTCTACCTCTGAGCTACACCCTCAGCTCTATTTTTTATTCTTTTTTTTTTTTTGCGGCACTGGGGATTGAACTACTCAGGGGCATTCTACGTCCGAGCTACACCCCCAACCCTATTTTTTATTCTTTATTTTGAAACCGAGTCTCACTAAGTTGCGGAGTGCCTTACTAGGTAGCTGAGGCTGGCCGCAAACCTGTATCCTCCGGTCTCAGCCTCCCGAATGCTGGGATTACAAGTGTGCGCCACCACGCCCGACTATTTTTTATTCTTTATTTTGAAACAGAGCCTCACTAAGTTGCAGAGGGCCTCACTAATTTTCTGAGGCTGGCTGCGAACCTGTGATCCTCCTGTCAGCCTCCCAAGTACTTAGATTACAAGCATGCACCACCACGCCCATCTTTATGTAATTTTTAAAAAGGTTTGGCAATACTGCTTTTTCTAATTACTATTTCATTCCTTATTTCCATCCTTGCTTCCACTAACATTGTTCTAGAATGAGAGGCCTATATTTGCTGCTTCATCACATGGTGCCTCTCATCTCTTGCATTACAACATTTTGCCATTTAGAACTAATGAGACCTTTGGGTCTCGGCCCCATCCTTTCTTCTTTCTTCATAGGTCCTGTCACTCATGATCCACCTAGTTTCTTTATGCAGATGACTCTCAATCTGCATTTCAAAGCTAACTCCTTACCAAAGTTTTCCATTATGCTGGATATTTCTATATGCTGCATATTGCTAGTCTTTTATTTTACCAGGTGTATATCCTGTATTAATCCAGTTTTTTCTAATCCAATTTCGTATTTCTTCAACCACATCAGTTTCAGCCTCACAGCTTTGTAGTAAATGCAGATTCTGTTCTCTTCTCTCTCTCTCCTCAGATTAGTAATCGTGTGTATGTTGTGTGTGTGTGTCACTGGGGATTGAACCCAGAAGCATTCTTCCTCCCAGCTACTCCTGCTCCCTCCCTTTAAATTTTTTTTTGAAACAGGTTCTTGCTAAGTTGCTGAGAGACTCCCTAAGTTGCTGTAGCTGTCCTTGTACCTGGGATCCTCCTGTCTCAGTTTGTCAAGTACTAGGATTACAAGCATGAGCCACCACTACAGGGGAGCTATCCACTTTTAATACATTTCATTTCCACTCAATGCTCATCACCCCATTTTAATATATTATCATAGGTTGCTAGAATTATTAATAATCCTTGTCGGTCTGATTCCACTTCCCCTCCTCCTTAGGTAATAACAGAAACAATGTGTTGAAATGTAATGCTAGATAAGAAAGATAATTTTGGTAGTATTGTTGAAGATAAAGTGGAGAATTGAGGGTGTTGGCGTGAGGCGATGAAACCTTGAACTGTGGCGGTGAGTTTCCCCATTGTGGAAGGATAAGTATGCAAAAATTGTGAAGTTGACTGGTGATCTGTGTGTGTGTGTGTGTGTGTGTTTATTGGAAATTGAACCCAGGGGCATTCTACCTCTGAGTTACACCCCCAGCTCTATTTTATTTTTTATTTTGTGGTACTGGAGATTGAATCCAGAGGCATTCTATCTTCGAGTCACACCCCCAGCCCTATTTTATTTATTTATTTATTTTGAAACACAGTGTCACTAGGCTAATGAGAGTCTCACTACTTGCGGAGGCTGTGCTGGAACCTGAGATCCTCCTGTCTCAGCCTCCCAAGTATTGGGATTACAAGTCTGCGCCACCACGCCCGGCTTTTTATTTTGAAACTGGGTCTCACTAAATTGCTGAGAATCTCTCTACGTTGCTGAGTTTGTGCTAGAACCCACTATCCTCCTTTCCCGGCCTACAGAGTACTGGGGGGTTACAGGCGTGCATCACCACGCCCTGCTCATCCTATATTTTCCTGTGATCAATGAAGTACGCCAAGTAAGTTTTTTTGCTAAGCAAGCCATACCCACTCCTCTGCTAAGAACTGTTATCCTTAGCCGGGCTTGGTGGCGCACCCTTGTAATCCCAGCACTTGCGAGGCTGAGATAGGAGGACCGCAGGTTCGAGGACAGTGTGAACAATTTAGTGAGGCTCTCAGTAACCTAGTGAGACCTTGTTTCCAAATAAGAAAATCGGTCTGGGGGTGTAGTTCGGAGGTAGAATGCCTCTGGGTTCAATTCCCAGTACCACAAGGAAACGAAAAAAAAAAAAAAATCGGCCATCCTTGGAGGGCGCCAACCAGCTTCCACCACCCCGACGCGGATCCCAGATTGGCCGCCCGGGTCTCTCTAGCTGGCGTCTCTATGGTGCAGGGAATCTCCAGGTCGCGGCTGGCCGGCCGGCTCCTGCGCGTGCGCGTGCCCGTGCGCGTGCGCGAGCCCCGGCGCGCGCCCGCCCCCTCGCGCCTCCCGGACCCGCGGGTGGGAGGGGTGGGTCTGGGAACCTCGGGGCGGCCGTGGCCGCGGCCCCTGCGCCCAGGGCTGTTCTCCCGCCGAGCCTGCGCGGGCCGCGGCCACCCGCTCCTTAGATGGTGGGTCCGGAAGATGCCGGAGCGTGCTCGGGAAGGAACGCCAAGTTGCTCCCGGGGCCGGAGCCCGCGGGCCAGGACGGAAAGATGATCCGGGCCGCGGGCGGCTTCGGCGGAGGCGTCGGCGCGGTGGAGCCGCCGGAGGAGGCTGAGGAGGAGGAGGAGGAGGAGGAAGAGGAGGGAGAGGAGACGCCGCCTGGGCAGCTCCTGCAGCGTTACCTCGCGGCGGCCGGGGAGCCGCTGGAGCCGGGGCTCTGCTCCTGTCCCCTCGCCGCCGGCCAGGCCCCGCCGCCCTCGGCCGCCCGCCGCTCGGACGCCTGCTCGCCGGGCTCGGGCTCCAAGCCCCGCGGCGTGGAGGCGGCGGACGCCGGCGCGCCGCGACACGGGGGCATGACCAACGGGGACTCGGGCTTTCTGCTGGGCCGGGACTGTCGGGACCTGGAGGAGGCGCGCGGGCTGGCTGTCGCCGGCAGCCCCGACTCGCGCCGCCGCCGCCCCTGCGGCCGCCCGCGCCGGGAAGGGCCTGGCGAGCTGGACGCGGACGGCGCGGGCGGCCCGTCCGACTGGGCCGCGCCGCTGGAGCACCCGCTGCGGAGCTGCTGCCTGGCGGCCGCCGACACCTCACAACCCGAGGGCGCGGGCGGTGGCTCCGGGGAGGGCGCGCCCCCCGCCACCGGGGCCCGGAGGACTAGTGGGGGCGCGGGGCCCGGCCTGGGCTTCCCCGACGTTCACGTGAACTCGAGGAACACGTTCGAGGTGAGCCGCGGGCAGAGCGCCGGCGCGCACCTGTCCCCGGCTGGGTCGCCGGTGCCCTCGCCCGCTGCGGAGCAGGGCGCCGCGGGCACGTCGGTCCGGGCTCGGCGGAGCGGTGGCTTCGCTGACTTCTTCGCCAGGTACAGCGCTGGCTGCGCAGGGCCTGGGGAGGGGCCGGGCGGGGACCCGAGTTGGCCGAGAGCCGTCAGATAGCTGCCTCCCTGCGCCCTCCGCGCCTCTGGACTTGGCTTTGATTTGTCACTAGGGGAAGAGGAAGTGGGTCGGCTTTGTTTCTGCAGGAAAAGTTGTGAGCTCTGTGGGGAACAAATCTGTTGCCCTGTCAGCTGGAGGCTGTACCTGCCTGTCACACCTGGTTTCTTTGCATTATTCAGGTCTGGACAGCCTGTTGGTGCCAGATCTACTCTTCCTGAAAAGCAGATAGCATCAGTCCCTTTTTTTTTTCTTTTTAATGTGTAGAATCAGGATTTGGATAGGTTGGAGGGTGTGGTGGTGGAAGAGAACAGAAAGTTATTTTGCAGAGGTGTTATTTGCTTGGAGTCAAAACCTATTCAAGTAGTTTGGGAATTCTTAAAATTAGAAGTGGTTGTTTCAAAATGTAAATCATTTGTTTCAGTGGCTTTTACTAAAGTACAGTCGGCTTAATGTTTAGAATTAGATCCCTGCCTTTTAAGCCAAATTACTATAGTGTTCTGTCTAGGAAACCTCCCTTTTTTTTCTTTTTCCAGGTAGGCCTCTTCCACCCAATCCCAGGCTGAGGATCTAACCCAGGGCCTCACGCTTGCTAGGCAAACGCTTTTCCACTGAGCTACGCTCCCCAGCCTTCAACTTTTAAATTTTTAAATGAAATTTTGTGATTTGACATGATGTTCTTTTTTTTTTTTTTTTTTTTTGCGGTACTGGGGGTTGAACTCAGGGGCATTCTACCTCCGAGCTATATCCCCAGCCCTATTTTTTATTCTTTATTTTGAAACCGAGTCTCACTAAGTTGCGGAGTGCCTCACTAGGTAGCTGAGGCTGGCCGCGAACCCGGATCCTCCGGTCTCAGCCTCCCGAATGCTGGGATTACAAGCGGGCGCCACCACGCCCGGCTTGACATGATGTTCTTGATATTAAATTATGGTGCAGGACATTGCAGATTTCAGAATGGGGTCTTGTTCATTTAATAGAGATAAACAAACACATAGTCCAAGAAGTTGGAAAACATTCTTATAATGCACATTACTGAAAAGCAATTTCCCTTAAGTTAGATTTTGACATGCTTTTTTAATCTCTGGGAAAATAGGAAAGTATACCTGTGTGTAAAAATCTTCTCTTTTAAAATTCTCTAGTCTGTTTTTGTTCCCCTTTCAGGGATCTTGACTATAATCACAAGTGAAAGCAACAAATTCTGTAGTTCAGGTTTTAGAAGCTTAGACAATTAGTGTGCATATTTGTAGACGCAAAGGCACAATTTTTCTGATTGTAATTGATATTTCTTTCTTTTTTTTTTTTTGCGATACTGGGGATTGAACTCAGGGGCATTCTACCTCCGAGCTACACCCCCAGCCCTATTTTTTATTCTTTATTGTGAAACAGGGTCTCACTAATTTGTGGAGGGCCTCACTAGGTAGCTGAGGCTGGCCGCGAACCCGGATCCTCTGGTCTCAGCCTCCCAAATGCTGGGATTACAAGCGTGCGCCACCATGCCCGGCTGTAATTGATATTTCTTATTCCTCATATTATCCCTTATTTTTCCTGCTGGCATAAATTTACAAATTATGAAGCCTCTTATATCAAGATTGGGAAGTCCTAGTGTTATTTACAGAACAAAACATTGTAATGTCCATATTTGTGTTTGTAGTTGCAAAAATATTTATTTATTTATTTATTTATTTATTTATTTATTTATTTATTTATTTATTTATTGTTTTATTGGGGATGAAACCCAGGGGCATTCTACCTCCTAGTTATACTCCTGGCTCCATCTGTCTATCTATCATCTATTTTTTTCTTTTTTTGTGTGTTTGTGGTACTGGGGATTGAACCCAGGGGCATTCTACTTTTGAACTCTACCCCCAGCCCTATCTTATTTTTTATTTTCAAATAAGGTCTCACTAAGTTGCTGAGGCTGGCTGCCAACCTGCGCTCCTCCTGTCCCAGCATTCCAAGTACTGGGATTACAAGTATGCACCACCACACCCAGTTTATCTATCTCTATATATTTTGAAACAGGGTCTCACTAGGTTGATGAGAAGCTCACTACTTGCTGAGGCTGTCTTCAAACCAGCGATCCTCCTGTCTCAGCCTCTCAAATACTGAGATTACAAGCGTGTGCCACCACGCCCAGCACAAAAACATATTTAAAATTTGAAGTGGCAATATTCTAAAAGGTCTCAAGTTGAGTTAGTTAAGTGGCCTGTGGGTGTTGATTGGTCACTGTATGTATCTTGATTATGTTTTGAGGCCAGACTTCAGGCAGTTTAGACCTGACAAGGACCTTGGAGATCAGCAATTCAACCAGTGTATCTTCAGTTCTCTCTTTGTGCCAGGCATTGGAAATAGACATTAATTTGGACAGTGGTCTTTGACCTGGATGTGAAGTGCAGGATTAAGTGCAGGTGGAGTGGGGATTAAATTGGAAAACAGATATGTATATCTGCATCGTAATTTATGAACAGTAACAAGCCAAATCCGTTTATTAGTAGTAGGCAGAAATTTTCACAAATTTTAAAATTTTCTCTTTAACTTGTAGACTAATAGGATTTTTATTAATATAGCTAGATAACATTCATATAGCCATACTCTTCATATGTATCAGAGTACTGGATTTGAAGTCACAAACAAGTGCTAATGTTAAATCTTTAAACTCAATTAGATCTTAATTGTGATCTAAATGTCAAGTCGTTGTTTTCTTTATATAACATTCTTGGGAAAAGGACAGAGAATCAGAGGCACATTTTTTTTTTTTCCTGTTATTTAGCAGAAACTTCAACTGGATTTACCACTAGTATGAAGAACTCTGTTCAGATTGGGTTGAGTTGGCAACTTTCACGGTGTTCCCTTCATTAGTGTTTCCTATGAAGTGAAATTTTGAACAAATTTTTTATCCTCGGATAAAATAATCACAAATTACTCTTGTCCCAGCAACCCACAAGGTTTTTTGTTTTCCTTCTGTGCACAGTTGTGTTTTTCAACTCTGAAGCTCTGGGTGAGGGCTACCCTTGGGATTGGCTTGTCCTGGAGTGGATTCTTATTCTTGGATGCAGCCTCTACTTCTGCTTCAGTTTTTAGGTGATGAAGCTCACTATCTAAAGAAGGTAGTTTAGTTAGCTTGTTGCAAATTGGGATTAGAAACCAGGATTCCTGATTCCCATTCCAGGTTCATAGTCAGTTACCACCTCTGTAAATTTGATGGCTTTTTTCTCTCACACTTGTTTATCTCCTCTACTTGCCTTCTCCTTTCTTTCCTACTTTTTTTTTGTGTGTGTGGTATTGGGAATTGAACCCAGGGGCATTCTACCTCTGAGCTACACCCCCAGTCCTATTTCTTATTCTTTTATTTGAAACAGGGTCTCACTAAGTTTTAGCGGAGAGCTTCACCAAGTAGCTGAGGCTGGCCTCGAACTCAGATCCTGGGTTCTCAGCCTCCCAAATTCAGTGATTACAAATGTGCACCACCAAGCCTGACTCCTTTCCTACTTCTTTTTCCCTTAATAGGGCGACAGTGTATAAAAACATTTAAAAATTAATTTCATGTTTCTTTTTTAAGTAGAGAGATAGCATCTTATGGCAATATATCACAAAAATGTGTTATATTCAATTAGGACATATCATTGATAGGAGCCTCATTGACTAGGATAGAGGTTTTGCAAGAAATACAGGAGTTTGTTGAGGACGGGGCTGCTTTCATTTTGGGGGACCACAGTAGTCATCTCTTGTTTTCTTTTCCTTTTTAATGAAGTTAGATCTATTTCAGTCCCTGTTTGGAACTTGCTTTAACTTCACATGGGCACCTCTCTGGGTTTATGGTGATTTTGCTACCAGGAGAGCCCTAGAAGTAACCTTTTCTCAGATTCTTGACTGTTTCCTGTATATAAAAATCAAAATGCTGGATGGATACCACTATCCCATGTTTACCAACTTAGCAGTGAGGAATGAAAACTTTCTTTGAGATCTCTTGTGTTCCCAGGCTAGCCTTTGTTTGTCAAGACTTTCTGTTTCTTAAAAATTAAGTAGACCATTTTTATGGATCCTTCTAGAGAATCAATAGAGAATCAATGTCTTTTTTTGTTGTTGTTGTTTTGTTTTGTTTTGTTTTGCTTTTTTGTTTTTTGCGGTACTGGGGATTGAACTCGGGGGCATTCTACCACCGAGCTATACCCCCAGCCCTATATTTTATTCTTTATTTTGAAACCGAGTCTCACTAAGTTGCAGAGTGCCTCACTAGGTAGCTGAGGCTGGCCGCGAACCCGGATCCTCCGGTCTCAGCCTCCCGAATGCTGGGATTACAAGCGTGCGCCACCACGCCCGGCCTTCTTTTTTTTTTTTTTTTAATGTGGTGATAATGGGCATTGACTCCAGCGCCTCCTACACATACTAAGCAAGCACTCTACCACTGAGCTACTCCCCAAGTCCTTTTTATAATATTTTTGAGAAAGGGTTCTCTGAGTTGCTCAAGTTGGCCTTGAACTTGTGATTCTCCTACTTCAACCTCCCAACTAGCTGGGATTACAGACAGGCATGTGCTACCACACTCCACTAAATTCATGTCTTAATTATATTCAAACCAGAATGGCTTATTTTTGCACATACAGTAGTAGACCTCAAATATTTACTTGCTAAATATTACAAATGTGAACTGAATTAGAGAGAATGCTTAAAACTACAGAATTTTTTTTATCTGTAAAATGAAGGGCTACTAATGATAGAACTATTCCCTTCAATTCTAAATTCTAGCTTGAATTTATTTTCAATAAAAGTCTTAATCATGATGAACATTAGTGACATTTAGTTTCTCCTGTGTAGATGGTATAGACTCACAGCTCTCTGTTTTCTTCAGATAATTCTAAATCAATTTTTTTCCTTTATAATTTCTTTGGGATGTGAGTGTGTATGGGGAGGTGGGAGGAGAGAGAGCTCTATATGAGAAAGAATAGGGTAATAAGTAAATTTTAATTAACTGGAATATTAAGATTTTTAACTTCTAGACCATAAGTTACTTCTTGCACGTTGCCATTGTTCCACTTTGGTGAATGAGTACTGTAGTCCTCAGTATTTGGTGTACTGCAAAATCACCTAAAAGCACAAGAAAGAAAAATTCTCTAATCTACAACTTCCTCCTTGTTAGAGTCAAGGGACCTACCTTTTGGCAGATGAATTTACCTTTTTTTTTTTTTTAAAGAAAGTTGCCCTCAGTTGTTTGAACTGTCAGCCAGGTTTTAGTGGCCTAAAGAGTTAGATACCTTGATCTTAGGTGACATCTTCAAACTACAAGATGGTTTAGCATTTTAAAATGCTCATACTGGAGTTACACTGCCTGGGTTTGAATTAGCTTGCTAGCTGTGTAATTCTGAACTTCTTTGAACCTTAGACAATTATCCATAAAATGGAGATGAGAATAATTACTTCAGGGTCAAAAAGATAATATTCTAAGCACTTCACATTTTTTGTGGCATATAGTGAGGATTCCAATGTTATTATTTAGACTGTAGCAAGAGTACTATAATTTCTTTCCCAGTTTCACCACCGAAATTCACTGGTTTAAGGAAAAGAACAGATTAAAATGAATTTTTTTTGTCCTATCTGAGGAAACATTGTACATGGAATTAAATGGGCATTAGATTCTTGTATAGTGATATAAAAATTCTAGAAGTCTTGAAGCTTTGACTAAAAAAAAAATCTGAAAAGGAACTGAAGGGAAGAATGTTGAGAAACACTAAAATATTTGTATTTTTATTATTTTAAGGGACTTTTATAGACAGACAAAGCCAATTTTTTAGTTTAAATTCATGAAATATTTAACTCGGCTTACTCATACATTTCATACTTACTATGTTGTGGTGGGAAGTTTTTGGAAAAGAGTGGAAACATTTGGAGATTTTGAGGCAATACATCTGTTATCCATCTCTAAATGTATTCAGAAAGGGAAAGCAAGTCCTTTTTGAGGCTGCTACTTCATTTTACAAACTCTGTTACTACACTGACTTGTCCCCAGATAGTTCTGGTTGCTGTGTACTTAGACTCTCCTATAGTAATCTTAAATTTTAGTTTGTAAAATTACCTGGAAGAAGGGAGAGTTGTTAAGAATGTAGATTCCTTGAGGCTTCACTTTTGATTCGGTGGGTTGTGGGTGGAATACATTAGGAATCTACTTCTTTTGCACCCCTGTGCTGTGGACATCTAACCCAGGGCACTTTACTATTGGCAGCCCTTTCTAGTTTGAGGTAGGGTCTTCACGAGTTGCTAAGGCTAGCCTTGAACTTGGGATCCTCCTGCTTCAGCCTCCCCAGTAGCTAGGATTATAGACCTGTGCCACCATGCCTGGCAGGAATTCATGTTTTTACATATTTCACATGATTCTGATGCAGGTGGTTCCTAGACTTAAATCACTGAAATAGTGGCTGAACTGAAAGGCAGATTTTGTCAGATAGTAACGGAAAAAAGGTATACACATTTATAGCTCCTATTTCTTTATTGATTCAAAATTGGGTCATGTTTAGATACAATACAGGACAGATAAATTCAAAATATAGCAGTATTTTGCCAACCTTTAGTAGGTTGATAAACTATGTGTAATAAAATCTTAACTTCCTATTTATTATTGGGATGACTTTTTTTTTTTTTTTTTGCGGAACTGGGGATTGAACTCAGGGGCATTTTTCCTCCGAGCTATACCCCCAGACCTGTTTTTTTTTTTTTTTTTTTTGCAGTACTGGGGATTGAACTCAGGGGCATTCTACCTCCGAGCTATACCCCCAGCCCTATTTTTTATTCTTTATTTTGAAACCGAGTCTCACTAAGTTGCAGAGTGCCTCACTAGGTAGCTGAGGCTGGCCGCGAACCCGGATCCTCTGGTCTCAGCCTCCCGAATGCTGGGATTACAAG